>JADPUM010000497.1:0-43000 GCA_016618105.1 Dendrobium huoshanense | reverse complement strand
TGGAGAAACCAAGGTAGGGAATACCTAACCTTGGGTCTAAGGAAGGGCATCACCCAACCTTAGGCCTATAGGATGCTGATAGAAGACTTACTCCAAATAGGCAAATTAACTGGAAACCAAAGTAGGGAATACCTAGCTTTGGGTCTAAGGAAGGGCATCACCCAACCTTAGGTCTACAGGATGCTGATAGAAGACTTACTCCTAGTAGACGGATCAACTGGAAACCAAGGTAGGGAATACCTAGCCTTGGGTCTAAGGAAGGGCATCACCCAACCTTAGGCCTATAGGATGCTGATAGAAGACTTACTCCAAATAGGCAAATTAACTGGAAACCAAAGTAGGGAATACCTAGCTTTGGGTCTAAGGAAGGGCATCACCCAACCTTAGGTCTACAGGATGCTGATAGAAGACTTACTCCTAGTAGACGGATCAACTGGAAACCAAGGTAGGGAATACCTAGCCTTGGGTCTAAGGAAGGGCATCACCCAACCTTAGGCCTATAGGATGCTGATAGAAGACTTACTCCAAATAGGCAAATTAACTGGAAACCAAAGTAGGGAATACCTAGCTTTGGGTCTAAGGAAGGGCATCACCCAACCTTAGGTCTACAGGATGCTGATAGAAGACTTACTCCTAGTAGACGGATCAACTGGAAACCAAGGTAGGGAATACCTAGCCTTGGGTCTAAGGAAGGGCATCACCCAACCTTAGGCCTATAGGATGCTGATAGAAGACTTACTCCAAAATAGGCAAATTAACTGGAAAACTAGGATGGTGCCACGAAGGGCGTACTCCATCACTAGCGAATGGGAATCAGGATGGTGCCACGAAGGGCGTACTCCACCACTAATCCCCGGGTGAAATGCCAGGGTGGTGCCACAGAGGGCGTACTCCACCACTAGCGGGTCTAATCCTAAGGGAAGGAAGGACCTAACCTTAAGGAGAAGGCGAAGAGCGTTAAAAACTTAACTTAAAAAAAAGGTAGAATCAAGCTATAAATCAAGAAAAGAAAGTTTTATTGATTGATAAGATGAGCTACATCAAGCATAGTATTTCTTAAGGAAACGCCCATTAACAGGTAGCATTGGGTGGTTCCCTTTACAATCTACTAACTGATACGAGCCTCCTTCGTAGACAGTCTCTATAACGAAGGGTCCTTCCCATGTAGGTTCAAATTTGCCTCCCAACTTCCGATGGGCCAAGATAGGCCTCCGAAGGACCAAAACCAGGTCTCCCGCTTGGAAGGTCCTAGGTCGCACTAACTCGTCATGGGCTTGAACCATACGGGATTTATACAACTCTAAACTTTGTTGAGCTTGGAGACGTCGCTCTTCAAGGCCTTCGAGTTCTTCCAATCGTAGTCTTGCATTTTGTTCATTGGTAATTTGATTCTGAACTGCAATTCTAAGCGAAGGAATTTGTATTTCCAAGGGTAGAACAGCCTCAGATCCATACACTAGTGCAAACGGGGTGGATTGGGTCGGGGTTCTATAAGTGGTACGATAAGCCCACAGAGCTTCCACCAACCGCTCATCCCACTGCCGTTTGTTATCATCAAGGGTCTTTTTGACAATTTGCACCAAGGTTTTGTTGAAGGCCTCGGCCAATCCATTCGCCCGAGGGTAATAGATCGTCGAATATCTCCAATCAATATTATGGCGCCTTACAAAACTATTGATTTTTGTAGACTTGAATGCGGACCCATTATCGGATATGATTCTGCGGGGTACGCCGAATCGATATACAATATGGTCACGAAAGAATTTTAAGACATGGTGTGATGTTACGTTTCGTAGGGGAATTGCTTCCGCCCACTTTGAAAAGTAATCAGTCGCTGCTAATATGAAACGATGACCTCTCGCGGAGGGAGGGTCAATCGGCCCAATGATATCCGTGCCCCAACTTTCAAAGGGCCACGAGGCTATCGTAGGGTGTAACACATTAGGCGGCTGATGTAAAACCACACCATGGACCTGACATTGATGACAGTGCTTTGCCGTATTCATGCAATCGTCAATCATTGTAGGCCAATAATATCCAAGTCTTTTAATCTTTAATTTCATTTTTGGACCCGATTGATGAGCACCGCACAGTCCTGAATGAACTTCATTAACAATTTTCTGGGCTTCTCGCTTGTTCAAACAGCGCAGCCACATGTGATCAAAGGACCGACGGTACAACAGATCGTTAACTAGTGCATATGATAGGGCACGTTTCTTAATCTGGTTGGAGAGTGATTTATCCTGGGGAAGCTTCCCTTCTTTAAGGTAATCGACTAAGGGTCGTCTCCAATCGCCTTCTTCGTCAGTCGTCGAAGAGGCAGAAAGGATCTGAAGGGGAGTCTTACTAATGTGTTCCAAATCTATAAGAGAAAGGGTATTACGACCCTGTATCTCTATAGGGATGGAATCCTCCTCAGGACATGCAAATTCCTTTGCAAGTTTTGCTAAGGCATCCGCCGCAGAATTGCTTCCACGGGGAACCCTATACAAAGTAGCAATGGGAATTTGTTCCAACAAGTGAAGCGTGTACTGGTGATATTTTAGGAGATTCGGATTCAAGACTTTATAAGTTCCGGCGACTTGGTTAATAACTAGTTGGGAATCTCCAAAGATCTTAATCTCTTTAATCTCCATTAGAATTGCAAGTTCCAAACCAGTTATCAGAGCTTCGTATTCAGCTTCGTTGTTTGTGCAAGGCTCCGATAAGTGGTAGGAAAAATGCATCATTCCTTTTTCTGGTGTAATAAAAATTAAACCGACTCCAGCCTTTCCAGGAATTACAGATTGTTGGGTCGCAATCCTACGAGAGGATGCTGCCCCATCAAAATATAATTCCCAGATGGCCTCGCTAGATTCCCCCAAACTCATGATTTGTTCGTCGGGTAAGTCATCATTCAGAGGAGAATCTGCTGGCAGCGGGTGTGCTGCCAGAAAGTCGGCAACAGCCTGTCCTTTCACAGCACGAAGAGGAGTGAAAGTAATCTCAAATTGCAACAATATCATAGACCAACGAGCTAAACGTCCTGACAAACGTAGGTCGGGTCATAAGATATTGCAAAGGATTAACTTTTGAAATCAAACTAATTGAGTGAGAAAGCATGTAATGCCTCAGTTTCTGAGCTGCAAAAACCAGGGCAAGACAATGCTTCTCAATTGACGGGTATCGAATTTCAGTAGGAAGGAGTCTTCGACTAAGGTAGTAGAGAGCATTCTCTTTTCCCTCGTCGTTAACTTGAGCAACAGAGCACCTAAAGACTCATCTAGAGCTGCGGTGTAGAGGATTAATGGCTTTCCGGGAATCGGAGCTGCCAAGACTGGCGGGTTAGACAGGTATTGTTTGATATCATCAAAAGCATTTTGACACTTCTCGCCCCATACGAATTTAGTATCCTTTTTCGCAAGGACAGAAAAGGGTTGACATCTCCCGGAAAGATTAGAAATAAACCTCCTTATATATGCCAATCTACCTTGTAGAGACCTTAATTGAGTAAGGCTCTTAGGGGATGGCATATCTAAGATGGCTTCAATTTTAGCAGGATCTATCTCGATTCCGCGGTGCCTCACTACGAATCCTAAGAATTTTCCCGAAGCGACGCCGAAGGCGCACTTCAAGGGGTTCATTTTCAAATCGTAGCGGCGCAACCGTTCGAAAACAACTCTTAAGTCATGCAGGTGAGCCTCTTTAACCTTGCTCTTGACAACTAAATCATCAATATAACATTCAACTTGATTATGAATTAAGTCGTCAAAGATACGGGTCATGGCCCGTTGGTAGGTTGCTCCGGCATTCTTTAGGCCGAATGGCATTACCTTATAACAAAAGATTCCAATAGGGGTTCTGAACGCCGTATTTCTCTCATCTTCAGGGGCCATCTTGATTTGGTTATAACCCGACGAGCCATCCATGAAGGAGAAAATAGCATGTGAGGAGGCAATGTCCACCATGAGTTCTGGTATTGGTAAAGGGAACTCATCCTTAGGGCATGCCTTATTCAGATCCCTATAGTCGACACAAATCCGAATCTGACCATTTTTCTTCCGAACTGGCACGACGCTGGCCACCCAAGAGGGGTATTGTTCCTCTCGAATGAATCCGGCCTCTGCCAATTTCTTAACTTCAGAAACGACTTGTTGCTCAATCTCTAAGCGCATGCGTCGAGGAGCTTGTTTAACAGGGATGGCATCATGCCGAACCCCAAGTTTGTGAACTGCTACCTCAGCAGGCAAACCTGGCATTTCGTCATATGTCCAGGCAAAGCAATCCCTAAACTCGAATAACAACTGGATTAAGTCTTGAGTTTCACCCTCGCTTAACAAAGTACTTATGAAAATCGGACGGGGGTCATCATCGTTTCCCAGGTTAATTTCTCTTAACTCATCGACTGTCGACTTAATTTCCTCTTCAAATTCAGGGGGTGCATCCCGAACTTGAAGATCATCGGGATCGTCTAAAGTCTCCAAACAGAGTCCATCCAAAGGACAAGGAGGATCTGTAGGGACATTTGGAGAATCGAGATGGTAAGTTATCATTAGGCAATACTCATCATCATCAAATGAACTAACGGTCCCAAAGCCAATACCACTTGTTGGATTTTTATTTATTTTTGTTCGCCAAATGTTCTCGTGGTATCTAGCTTGACCCTTAGTCCATCGGTATGGTACAGAACCTTTAGAAAAAGTATTTTTTACACAAACAGGGAAGTAGCCGAAAGGTAATTCCATTAATTCATTAAAATCTGCCTCCTCAAGGGTTACATCACCTTCGTCCCTTGCGGAGGAGGAGCCAGGAAAGAATTTCTGGACTTTCTTAACTTCACCATCCAAGTTGGGGGCCACTTTGACTTCTAACCCTACAACCCTGCCTGCCGACAGTGGGGTCAGAGAAAGGGCCTCAATCCTTCTAGTGAGCTTTTCATACATTGTTAATTCAGGCTCGTCACTTTTAACTTTTGAAATATCTACCTCAGGGTCACTGTCCTGGTCTAAGGTGAGATCAAATTTTGGAGGAGTATTTATGCTTTGATAATCGAGAGAGAGGGCAGCACCTTGACTTTCTAGTTCACTATCGGAATCTGATTCCAAATCAATGTATACGGGTGCTGCTCTCCTGTCTAATGAAGCACGGCCTCGACCTCGTGCCCTTAAAGCCATCCTCCCACCTCTTTGAGGTAATGTGCTTGGAGGTCTAAGGACAACAATATCAGAGTCGTCTTCACTACTCGATTGAATCATTTCTTGATTGATATTCTTATCTTTTTCTTTCTTTTGGTTGAATTTTTGTTCAACCATTTTCTCCTCAAATTTGATCTCTAATTTAGAACGGGACGAGGACCCTTTTGGTACGAAATATGCAGCATCTTCGTAGATCCCAATTTCTTGAATTCGAGAATGGTTGCAAATCACCCTTAATCACATGTTCAATGCCATCTCGTTGATACTTAATGCATTGGTGTAGGGTAGATGGAACCATTCTATATTCGTGAATCCAAGGTCTACCTAGAAGTGCGTTAAAGGACGTAGTCGAATCAATTATATGAAATTTAGCTTCAGTTTTTAAACCTCCTATTTCTAGGAGTAGAGTGATCGAACCTAAAGCTCTCTCGCCCTTCTCGTTGAACCCACGAAGCACCAACCTGTCGGTTGAAAGCTTGCTAGTATCAACTCTGAGATAAGCAAGGGTCTTTATGTTCATCACGTTGACCGATGCACCCGGATCAACAAGGACTCTTGATAACTTAAAATTTCCCACTTCTACAGTAATGTAGAGGGGACGATTGTGGTCAGCAGTTCTCAAGAGTAAATCTTCGTCTGAAAAGGTAACCCCAGGGACCTCTTTGAAGTAGAGAGCCTCACCTTCTGAAGTTGCAGCCAACTGTGTTAAGCAAATCTCGGGATCGAGAAGTGCTTTAATTAAAGACTCCCTCATTTCTTTGGAAAGAAGGAGGGCGTCATAAATACTTAATTTTGCTGGCAACTTCCTAAGGTGGGCTAGAACATTATAATCAACCTTAGGAACGACAGACTCGAAACCCGGAGGAATTAAAGGAATTCTGGTTGTTGAGGGGAATCCGGACTTAAATTTCGAATGAAGGTTGCTTGCCTTTATCCTGAGGGGGCAACCTAGGGGGTAAGACTTTACCGCCACGGAGTTGCACCTGCTCGATGTCTTCGGGCGGGCAAACTAGAGCAGTGTCTACACACACCATAGGTGTTGGATCATCATTTTCTGAAAGCGAGTCAGAATCTGAAAGTTCTATCAAGATAGGATTTCCTTGAAAATTAATTTGAGGGAAATCACTTTCTGATAAAGCTTCAAATTCGACCTCTTCTTGAATAGTCGATTCAGTGAGGTTGGTTTGATTAGCCTCAATATTTGGTTCATTAGGAGTTTGATTCAAAGCAGGAGAGTCATCAATTTGCATTTGAGATTCATGGTTAATCATCAAGACAGAAGTAGAAGGATGTTTTTTATTCATCTTTTGACCCTTCGCCTTTGATGGGGCAAAGTAAAAGTCAGATAACAAAAGAGGGGAAAGGGTTTTAACACCACCATCCGCCATTCTAATACATCTCTCATCTACACACTTCCTCTCTACAAAATCAGATTTCTCTTCTTTCACATTTTTCTCAGTAGTTCCTAAGACTACTGGAGAGGGAAGTGGCTCAACATCCTTCTGCGAAGCGTCCAGGTCAACCTTCCACACCGGGGCCTGGGCTATCGTAGTCAGCTGTTGAGAAAGATGAAAAGACTTGTTAATCGACTTTTTAAGTGCCCGGGACAAAGCAATGTCCCAACCATCTTCAACAAAACAAGAAGAGTTAAGAGGATTACCTGAAATGGTCTTAATTGAAGCTTTTCTGGATCGACCAAGTATTCCTTAGGTATTATGATGTTACCTTGGGTGTAGTTCCTCTCAAGCCAATCTTTGAACACAACGCAGTCCTCAAGAGGGTGACTAAGCATCCTGTGGTAGGGGCAGTACTTGGGATCATCTTTCTTGCTCTCATCCTCAGGCCTTCTAGCCTCTGGCAACTGGAAATCCGGTTTCTTTAACAGACTCCTGAAGATCTTCTTAACTGACTCCCTTTTAAATGGATAAGGTTTTGCCAATCTCTCTCTAAAAGGGATGAAAGAGGGATCTCTAGTATGTTGAGGAACTATCTGAAAGGGCTGCTTCTGAGGCGGCTGTGGTGGAAGTGGAGTGCTAGGCTGACTAACCATTGGCCTCTTTCCTTTATCTACTGCTGAGACCACAGCTTTCTTTTCAAATGTCTTCACCAGTTTTGGACCCTTCCTTTCTTCAGACTGCTCTCGTAAGAATGGCATCCTAGGAGCCTCTTCCTGCAAATTGCTAGCCTTATTAAGAAGTTTCTCAAAAGTTTTAATAGTGAAACCCTTCAGGAGAAAAGCAACAGGACCGTGGATATTCTTCAACAGAATCTCCACAGCATGTTGTTCTTGCAACTGGGGTTCACACTTCATCGAGAGGTTTCGCCACCTCAAGATGTACTCAACTAGAGACTCTCCCGGCTTTTGCTTTTCAACCACGAGATCGCCCACGGTGGTGCGTTGTTGCGCTCCAGAAAATCTCTTAAGAAAGAGGTTTTCTAGGTCGCTAAAGGTTCTTACTGAACCGTTGGGCAGATCGGCGTACCATTCAAAAGCAATGCCAGATAGACTACTTACAAATTGGCGAAATAGTAGAGCATCTGACCCTCCTGCATTGCAACAGCTTGCTCGGAAGTGGGCCAGATGCTGTCTCGGATTTTCAATTCCGGTGAAAACTTTAAAAGTTGGTGGCACAAAGCCCTTTGGATAAGGAACTAGGTCATATTCCTCGGGGTAGGGTCTACCCTTTGCAATAGACACAGTTCCTTGAGCATGGGCTAAGGCCTCCCTTACCTGGTCCTCAATTAACTGCTTGATATCCTTCTGGGGTGGGATCGGAGGAATGGTGGAAACTGTAGGGTGAACTGGAGGTGTCTCTACTGGACAAGGGAGAGTCGCAGGTGGTGACTCGAGAGGTCTGGATTTAAGCTCTGCCCTTTTGGCCTTTTCTGTGAGCTCTCGAGCTGATTGGTGAATCGCAAAAGACTCTTGCTGTGATTTGTCCAACTTTTCTTGCATTTCTCTAACTTGTGACATCATGGTAGCAAGCTGAGTCTCCAAGTTCTTTATATGTTCTTCATCTTTATCTTTCACAGACTCATCTGATTCTGACTCAACAGCATGCGGATCATCATCTTTAACAAATCGGCGTCTGCTGGGCTCAGCTTCTTTATTAGACCCTCTAGTCTCAACCACATGAATGCCTCCAACATAATCATCTTCATTTCCAAGGAGATCATCCATATCAGGGTCAAAAGAAGCCATTCCTTCTTTGTTCAACAAGATGTTTCTTATTTCTTGAACTACCTCCTCGACCGGTCTATCCCCAATTGATTTAGGGTCGAGGGGTAAGTATCCTTTATACTCAGCCATATCAAACAACTCTTCAGAATCCATAAGGGCAATGATTTCTGTAAGTTTTGGATTAGGATCTGGTTGAGATTTTGTATCTGGCTCATCTTCCATCTCTAAATCCTGGTCAACTCTCTCCTCTTCGACTATCCCAAAGCTGGTAGTCAGAAGAGTGGCATCCTCTACAGGGAGAGGGACATATTCCTCAGGGGAAGTAGGAGCTTGTAAAGTGATAGTTCCCACATCCGGTAAGGTAAGGTCCTCAGACACCTGACTAAGGGGCCTAGGAATGACACTCGAACTTTGAGGATCATCAACTGGGGTAACAGGAACGGTGACTATTGGATCCGGGATCAAACTAACTGCGGCAGGACTATCAACTGTAACAACTGGGGTACTAGCCTGAACATCCATCAATTCAACTGAACTCGGAGTAGGGTTGACTGAAACTCGTTGGAGCTGCAGAATGAACTTAGAAGTTCTAGGAGGTGGTGGCAGACTCTCCAACTTAGTTCTCTTTGGCACATATCTCCTTTCAGGAGATTTAGGTCTTTTTCCTTTAAGATCCACAGACTTTTGAACTTCAACCCCCTTTGGTTTGACAATCACTGAGGCCAATCTCACAGGTTTATGTGGGGGTACCGGGGGTCTACCAGTAGAATGGCGGCCTCTCTCGGACCCAGTCAACACAATACCCTCTGTTTGAGAAGACAGAGGGCGTGGCGCCCAGTGATATCCATCAACCAGCACCGAAGTAGCAGGCTGTCTAGCATACTTCTTATTCTTCCTAACGAATTGAGGGGTTAAATTCTTTGCTTCAGATGCTTCTTCCTTCAACACTTCTTTTTGGAAGCGATGTGAGATCACTCCCTTTAACTGTTTCACATATTCCTCTTTAGTCTGTCCGGTCTGTGCAGCACAGGTGTGAATTATATTTCTCAAAGTTCTTGCCTTTTGAAGATGTTTTTCTTTCTGAGTCTTCTTGGTCGAGTAGTCGACCGGGCATGGTGGAGAACGGGCTATCCTAGCTATCCTCTCCTCCCCTTGAGCTGAAGCCAAGGGGTAAAAGCGACTTCCCTTTAGGAGGGGAGAGGAAGCAGGAATAGGTAGTTCCTCAACAGCCTCAGGTTCTACTTGGCCAAGGTCTTAAAAGGTAGGACTCTCTTAGCCTTAGAGATTTTCTTCCTAAGTCTCCTCAAATAATTCTTCTTCTGATTCTTAGTGGTGAATCTAAGTCCAGAACTAGACCCTTCTTCAAAAACAGACTTAATTTCAGTGGAAGGCTCAACAACTGGTTCAGGCTGTTTCTGATCATCACTGACTACTGGCAAGGTGGGTGCAGATCCCACAATTAACTCAACTACTGGGGGAGTTTCCTTACTGGCATCCAGGCTCACAATTTGGTGTCCATCCATAGAGAGCTCTAGAGTACTAAATCCCATTCCAAAATAACAGTACTCCCTTGGTCATTAACAGTCGAGGATCCAACTCTCGGTCAAAGGAGAAAATCAGTTGGCCAGCCATTTGAAATTTTCTGAAAGTTAAAGAAAATGATTGAAATTAGATTTTTTTTTGAAAGAGTAGTAAAAGTATTTTATTATTATTTTTTTTGAAAGTATGACATATATTAGCCCACAAGGAAATCGTATGGGGTAACATATGTCAACTTGGAGTTTGAGAATTTTTGAAGAAATTTTGAGAATTTGAAATGGGTTCTCTTACAAATTCCAAAACACAACGGACAGAGTTTCCCTTGCCCGAAGGCTTATGGAATTGTGAGAAAGCCCAAGTAAAAGGATAGTTTAACCCTCCCCACCCTTAGAAGTCAAAAGAGGAATGAGGGGGTTAAAACTAACAAGTTTGGAATGAAATCAAAAATTTGAATGCTTTTCAATTTTAAGGATTTATATGTTGAATGAAAAATTTATCGACTATAAATCCATAAAATTAAAAAGGATATCTAGAGATCTGATTTGACACTGTCGCCTCACAGGCTATGCTGGGGCAGAAGGTCAAAATCAGAACAGAAGTCTAAATAAAATCAAATTTAGAGGTGAAACCTCTCTTTTAAATTTTATTATTATTTTAGATGTTGGCCACACTAAACCCAAGGAAGAAATGGGCAAAGGGACCAACGGAAGAAAGGTAGTTAAGACTACCGATGAAACAAAATTTTGCCATTATTAAAGATGGAGAGAGAGATTTGTCCCACCGGGCGTGCCATTTTTTTGTTGGTGGAATTTTGGAAAACAGGTTTTGAAAAATATTAGTTTTCTTTGGGGATTTTAAGATTAAGGTTGAGTTCTAATTCTAAGGTCGAATCGACTCGTTAGAAAGAGTATATCACCCGAAGGACGAAAATAAACTTTCATAACGGTGTTCAGACTTAGAATTATGAAATCCATCTTGAATATTGTGAGCGGATGCTAAAGAGAAATTCATATGACCCCGAAGGGTCAAAATGAGGTTCAACTGAATATCCAGCTACAATATTCAAGAAGTGTGATCGTTAGGTTCACATCCAAAGCCTTATCAAAGAAAGATGTATCTCCCCGAAAGGGAGAAAATATCATCGATGATAATTCTTTGAATATGATAATAATGATCACTAATATTTTAGTTTTCCCAAAGAAATCCAATTGAATTTTGAAAAATCAATTTTTAAAATCAGGTGTGTGTGGTTCTAAATCTCCTACGAGCGCAAGCCCTCGTAGTTAATTACATCGTAGGGAGATAAAATCCCCTACGAAAACTCTCGATTAAAATAGTGGCAAAATTTTGTTTAGATTTTCTAGGAGTGATATCAAAGTATGAATAGAATTATTGGAAAATCAAAAGGGAATGGATCAAAATTGAACAGTTATTAACGGAGTTAAAGGATGAGAGGTAGGGGACACTTTGAGATTCCAGAACCATCCGGAAGTGTCCCAACTTAATCTAAGTGTTGGGCTTTATGTTTTGGATTGAAATGATATTTAATTAGAGTTGAGCATTTTATTAGAAATTTGGGATTAGATTCCCGAAATTTGGGGTCTTATAATCAAAGATCTGCCCCGGATCCTAAATCTATTTTGGACACTGGACCACAGTCGTCCGATCCTAACTAATGCAGTGCAAGGTCTGGACTTACCCCGGCCTGGATTGGGGAGCCAGCTAACCACCTAATCGATTTAAAATACATGAATCCGGTCTTTTATGAAAGAGTGGTAGGGACGTTATAATTAAAGTTTTGGAAAGTTGGGGCCGACATCTAGAGATTCTCCTAATTGGCCCCTTTGACTTATGTTGGGTGCAAAAATGCTAAGGACTATGAAATTAAAATTTTGACTCTTTAATTTGTATCTAATGCAATGCATGCTGGTTAACAACCTCAAATCAAATATGCTTGAAATTTTTAAAAACAGGCTTATAAAATAATTTTTTAGAAGACTGGACTTCCCCAGGTCCGGCACCTCGTCCTCATAGGTCAGACTATCCGGACTCTACCCGCAGGCGGGGAAGGGTCTAAAGCAAGGAAAGAGAATGCAAAAATATGCATGCGACCCCGGGGTCGATCCCCGGCTAATTCCCTAGATTCGTTATCTTTCTATGTTATTTAGACTCACTAAAATTTTAGACTTTTAAGATTATGAGTATAAAAATTTCACACCCTCACGAGCCTCACGTATCCAGGCGAAAACAAAGAGCGGCATGCAATCGCCAAAAAACTAGTAAAAGCAAGTAATCCTAAAGGCAATCATTTCAACACATCAAATATAAATGAATTAATTAATAAATGTCCATAGGCAAAGTTGCCTTGCTTATTACAAACCAGAATATTACAGAAAGTAAAGTGGCCGGGCACCACTGACAACAACCCGGATTCTAAACCTAGTAATGACGCAAGTTATTTTGAGTGGGATACTCTCAATCTTCAAATCTTCAAATCTTCAATCTCATTCTTCTTTGGACTCCTTTTCTTCAATCTTCTTGGAATCTTCGTAGTGGATTACCCAAATGGATAAGAGGGCACTTCCCTCTAAGGGGAAGGCCACTCTTTCCTCTTTGGGTAAGGAAGAGGTGATCCAAATTTGGATTTCCAAATGGAAAAGGAGTGTTCCCCAAAGGGGTATCCTTTCCTCTTTGGAATCCAAGCTTTGGATCTATGTATCCCAACTCAAACTTAAACTTTCACAACACTTGACACTTACACAAATTACATTGATATCAAAATAAAAATCTAGACTCACCTGCAGGGTTATCCTAAGCAATTAATATATATAAAAAAGCAGTTATTCCCAAGCAGTTGTATATGAGCAGAAAAGAAAGTAAACACACTGGCCACGCTCTTTTTATGATTTGGGGGCTTTAGCAGCTGAAGCACCTGTGCAAAGAGTTTATAATATTTATGCATTTTTTGATTTGCCCCTTTTTATATTGCCCTGCATGAGCGTGGCCACCTGCAGAAAACTGTGTCAACATCCAGATCGTACCTAACCTAAGGGTAATCTAGTCGCCAAACACATCAATCCATCCACAGAGTACAGAAAAAGTAAGCAGACACAGCAAAGCAATTTCATCCACAACATGCAGTGAAAACTACGAAAAATCCGGCACACAGCAGTAAAGTAAACACCGGCCTAACCTAGATCTAGAGTTGGTTGTCCTAGCACATCATCTAAAGTGTGTGAGAAAGGTCGTGTGGCTGGGGTAGATCCTAAAGTGGGTTATTAATTGAAGTTGTCTAAAAGTGTGGTTTGTTAAGGCTTAAAGGGGATTTAGATTAAAATTTAAGTATTAATAAATTAAGAATTTTAATTAAATATATTTTAAAAGTTAATTGATTACTACCTTTGTTTCACACCGAGGCCGTGAAGTTTATTTCACCTTCCTTGGGGCTAAGCTAATAGCCTCGTAGGCCTGGGTTACCCAGTAGCAATCGGGGTTGATTAAGTTATTTAAGTTGGTTGGAATTAAAGAGTGGATTAATATTAAAAGGGAGTTGGTTGCTGATTTTAAAAGCTTGATTAATTTAAGTTTGCCATTAATTGATTCGTGGCGTTGTGCCACCAGGCTCGAGGAACCAGCCTCCTTAGGACACTTAGCCCCGCAGCCCGGAGTAGTCCAGCCGATAAACCAAATTAATGTAATTGAATTAGAGATTTTTAAATGTTAAATAATTAAAAATTAATCATTTTAAGGTTTGACACCCTTTAGAATTCATTCGTGGCGTTGTGCCACCAGGCTCGAGGAACCAGCCTCCTTAGGACACTTAGCCCCGCAGCCCGGAGTAGTCCAGCCAATAAACTTCAACTTTAGGGTGGTTGTTGTGTTTTGAAAGGGTTTGTTAAGTGTTTTAAGCATTAAACCAATATTTTCTGAGTTTTAGAAGTGATTATGGGTTTTAAGAATTTTTTAGAATATTTTAATGAATTAATTAAAGGGTCAAAAGTTGAAATTTTGATTAAGCTCAAATTCTGGAATGTTTATATTTTATTAAAATACTAGACCTTACTACGATCAGTTAGAAGGTAAGTACGTTGAAATCGGATTTTTCTACATTTTATTACGAAGGTTTGAAGTTTTGAACTAGTTTTAACTACGATTTGACCAATTTGTTGACTTTTTAAAATATTGCAAATTTCTGGAATTTTATATTTTTAATAAATACTAGATATTCACTATGAGTTGAATGCAAGTGAGTTTGGGTGATTTGGATTTTATTTGAATTAGTTATGAATTATCGAAGTTTGGACATTTTAATGAATTTAGGAATTTCTAAATTAGAGGGCCTCTTTTGTGATTTTGCTTCAAACAAATTCCCAAATCTCTTGAAAACACCTCCAAAGGTCAGGAACAACCTAAGGAGGGATCCCCAAGTGTTTGGGAGATTCTTGGATTTTTATATTATTATTAATTAATTATCTTAATTAAATATTGGTTTTCACTTAAAATTAAATTAGGGTTTAAATTGCTGTCAAATCAAAGGGCTTTTAATTATCACAGATTAAGGACTGAATTCTGGTCAGTTTGAGGGTTTATATGTAATTTTTGGATTTAAATTGGATTTATTACAATTTTTAGAAGTTTTAAAGGGTTAATTAAGGGTTTAAGACTTAGAAAATTAATTAGGGGACCTAATGACCTCAAAAATCAGTGAAAATTTCCCTAGGGGCTGAGGATGTCACTAAGTTCAAATGTTCAAAGTTTCAACTCAAGGGGAAGTGAATCCTAATTATTGAAATTTTTCTAAGTTTTCTATACATGGGTCCTTAATTATTGTCCTTAATCATGTCACTAATTTTGATGGGCTTGAATCAATGTTTGAACTAACCCTCATACTCAATACATAAGACATGCATGAATCACATAAACATATTCAACACCTAAATCTAGGAGAGCCTTAGACTAAGTGGTGTGTGCACCTTAAACATGCAATTAGCTAATTAACTTAATTAAGACAAGATTAGTGAATAATCAAGGAATGATTATCCACTAAACATCCCCATTAATTCCATTCAAACATGCTCAATCAACATATAAGATCTCAAATGAAATCTTGAACACTTAAGGATTTAGATGTACATAGTTTCAAAATATATATTAAAATACATAAATATAAATGAATTTATATATATAAATAGAAATATATATTATAAAATAATCAAATATATTATCAAAATACATGTTAATGGGTTGAATGAACCACTGATCTCCATAGAAGTTTGGAAGTACTAAAATATATTTCTTACAATTTTTTAAATACTTAATATTTAATTAAATATAAAAAGGATGAAAATACTTCAATAATTCAAAATACCTTTAAAAACTATTCAAATAATACTGAAAATTTTCTGGAGACCAGCCATGCACTCAACAACATGCATGCCAAATTTCAGATAAAAATAATTTTTATATATTCAATTAAAAATGAAATATATATTTCTGTATTTCTTAAATTACCAGTAAAATAATAGTCAAAATAAACTGATTTTATTTTTAAAATAAACTAGATATAATTCTGAAAAGTTTGATATATTATACTTAATTTTTGGTTATATATTTAATTTACTATGATTTATTAAAGTTTCAGCAATTAAAACTAATTAAAAATCCATTATTCTTAATTAAACGGCGGCGGTCAGACACGCGGCGCACTGGGATTGGCGGGCTCGAAACGCGCGCGGCGGCGGGGACACGCGTCGGCCGCGGGCCGCTTCACGCGGTTTCACTTAACCACGTCAGCGGCGCGTAACAGCCGTTGGATTAACCGCGGGTTCGATCCAACGGCTGAGATCAGATCCCGCGGTCTGATCTCACCAGGAGAAGATCAGACGGCGGAGATTCGATCCCCCGCTATTCCGAATGGACGGCCTAGATCTCGCCGGACGGCTGATCGAGCGAGAGATCGAAAGCGCGGTCGGATCAGACCGCGGAAGGGCTCGATCTGGACCGTTGATCGAACGATCAACGGTCCAGAAAACGTACACTCGCCGGAGATCGTGAGTGACGCCCTAGAAAAACCTATTTCGCTTCGTTCTCTCGATCGGATCGACCATTTCACTTGAAATTTTAAATGTAGATTAAGGGATGAACAGAAATCGTGGGGAATAATAGTTTTAGCTAACACCCTAAAATCATGAAGCTATTTAAATCTAACTAATGTGACCTAGATCTAGGGTTTTAGGGAGTTATACCGTTAGATCTTCGGAAGTTCTGGATTGATGAGCTTGTAGATTGTCCAAGTGAAGATCCCCAGCAAATCCGAGCTCGAACACGTCTGGATCGACTGCTAGAAGCTTGGGACGGTCTAGGTGGTGGTTTCGCCGGAGAACTCGCCGCCGGTGACGTGCAACCACTTGGACTTTGTAGTGGGAAGGTAGAGGAAGCTCTGGAGGTTCGAAACGAACTGAGGCTCGGTCTGGGAGGCTAGGGTTGGTGAGAGAAGCTGCCTTGATCAATCAACCTCAAAAGGTGCCTTTCTCCCTATTCAAACGGGCTGGGCTAGATTGGACGGCTAGGATCGACTCACCAGGTTCTTGGATGTTGCCAAGTGTCCCTGGGACAGCCAGGAGGCTGACCCAAAGGCTGGGCACGCCTCAATCCTATTGGGTGGCTTGGGATGAGTGGAGGAGAGGGATTGCCATTTATGGCTAAACCAGGGCAGAGCTCGGTTAAGGGGCCTATTAGAGAGCTTTAGGGTACTAGTGGGTCGGCTTTGGACAGCTTAAATCAAGGGAAAGGAGTTAACATGTGATAAAGCCTTCTAGAAGGGATTTAGGCTTGAGTTTGACCAAGTTGACCAGTCAACTGGTCAATGGGTGCTGACATGGCATGAGGGGAAGTAGGAGCAGCCAATGGGAGGGCTTCCAAAGGCTAATCTCACACTCCTTGAAATTAAATAGAAGGTTTGACCAATTCAAAGAGGGATTTAGGGCTTTGTTGACTTGGTTTGACCAGTCAACTAGGTCAAAGTTAGTGATGTGGCATTTGGAGAGGTAAAAGGTCATTTAGGATGGTTTGATTAAGAGTCAAAAGTCAAAAGTCAAGGGTAGGGAAAATGGGAGCCAATGTCACTAAGGATTGAGGGTTGACTTGGTCAACTTAAGTTGAGTCAAGTTGACCAAATGTCAAGTGACACTTGAGTCTTATCCAAGAATTGATTTGAATGGGTAACAGGGGTTGAAGAGGTCAGATGAGTTGATTTAACCCATTTAGACCCTCTAAGAGCTAATGGGTCAACCTAAGTTGACTGGGTCAACCAGGCTGACCCAATGGGTGAATCTGGGCTGGACAAATTTGAAAAGATATTTTAAGACCATTGAGGGTGGTTCTTAGGTCTGAGGAGGTCAAATTGACCAAAATCCCCATTTGAGCCCCTAAGGGCCTGTTTGGTCAACCTGGGTTGACTTGGTCAACCAGGTTGACCCAGGGTCTGGGTTTGGGCTCAACAGGTTTGAAATGATATTTTGAGGTCAATGGAAGTGGTTGGGTGACTTAAAGAGGTCATTTGGGTCAAAACACATGTTTGGATCCTTAAAGGGCCTCTTGGGTCAAACCAGTTGACTTGGTCAACCAGGTTGACTCAAGGGTTGGAAATGGGTTCAAAAGATTTGAAATGACATTTGAAATTTGTTAAAGGTGGTTGCATCCCATTTGGAGCTCATTTGGTTTGAAATCCCCATTTGAGCCCCATAGGGGTGTTTAGGTCAATTTTGACCTATTGGTCAACTAAGGTCAAAAAGGGTTTGAAAAATGCAGTTTACTGCTCAATGGGTTAAAATCAAGGATCTGGAAGTGATTGGAGGCTTGGATAAGGGTTCCAAGGTCAAGATCTCAAAGGGGTTAGGCTCAGTGGCATAGGCTGTAAATATTTGAAGGTTTTACAGCCTTTGAATTTTAATTCAGATTCTGGGGTTGGAGACCTCAGAATGAGCTCAAAATTGGAGGGTAGCCTTTAGAGACATGTCTTATCACTTTGCAAGTGATAGACCCTGAATCAGAGGCCACTTGACTGGATTTTGAGATGTTTGAAAAATCTCTGAAAAGGGTGTTTAGGACAGGGCTTTAAGGGTTTGAATTTGAGTTTAAACTCTGGGTTTGGATTTGATTTGAAGTTTGAATTAATTTGGATTTGAATTGGATGGAGTTTGAGATTCAAATTGGTCACATGAAAGAGTCAAATTGAAATTAAAATGGATTAAATATAGGAATTGATTGAGGGTGATCAAAGGTGGAGGTTGATTTGAAGTTGGAGTGATTCTAAGATCTAAGAGAGTTCTAAGATCTAGGATTTAAAGGGATCCTGGGCTCTAGAATAGGCTCTAAGGTCTATTTCTAGGAAAGATCCTAAGGTCTAGAGTGGATCCTAGGGTCTAGGATTAAATTTAGAATCTGGAAGGGTCTTAGTGACCTCATACAAAAATGAGGTCAACAACATGAGCATCCTCATCTTTGTAACACTTAACATAATTTTATGCTTCTCTTCTAATGGTCAACATTCTATGCTATAAAGTATTGCAGGTTTCAGCATTATCTTATAGAATTTTCCCTTAAATTTGAGGGGTACTTTTCTATCACGCAATAGACTCAATTCATTTCTCCACTCCAACCATCCAATTTGAATTATACAAATAATATCACCTTCTATTTCACCATCGCTTTGAACAACATACCCGAGATATCTAAAATGTGTACTATTTTTAATAACTTGAAAGACTAAAGTCACAAACCCTCCGTTAGATCTACTACTACCACACTATTTTTTTTTTTTGTTTTTTTTTTTTGTTTTTACTACTACCACACTATGTATTCAATTTTAGATCTACTAAAAGAAAAAATCTTCAAACTCTAAGATTGACTTCCCTAATTCAAACTTTCCTTCAACTCCCTCTCTTCGTCTTATCAAAAGAAGAATACATATGGATAGTGTAGTTAAATTGATAAAAAATGAAATAACCTATAGCCTTCGGCTTATAGAAAACATTGAAATAAGTAAACAAATAAAATAGAAAATAAAGAGGACCCTGTTCAACTTGTTAACTTTAGCAATCCACATACCCCTCGCAACCACACAAACAACAACTTCAACCCTAGTTAAAATAACAGCAGTTATGGAAAGATTTGTTAAACTTCATTAGTATTAGTAATTGAATAATTGAAGCCATCAGAAATGAATATAAGGGAAGTTGGATAATTTTACTAAAGTAACAATCTCAATATAACTCCTCTTATCTTTGTATTGAATACTATGTAGTTTATTAATTTCCTTTATTTCTAAAAATTTCCATTATTTTCGTATCTTCTCTGCCTAATGCATAAATCAGTATGTGAAGCAACATTACGAAGTTAACTCTTTCAAATTGATGACTAGACATCATTCACTAGAAACCTAGAGAATACTAATATGTGAAGATGCAGATATGACAAATGTTTAATCAACTATGCTTATCCACCAGAAATATTTACTAAAAAAAATAACCAAAACAATTAAAGAAACAACGAAATAAGAACTTTTGTCACCTTCAATGAACAAAATGACATGCACAAATTGTCAAGCCTTCCTGAGAATATGAATTCCTTCAGAGCACTGCCTATAATACTTTGTGGAGTATCACAAAGTTGCAGCTCAAAATCACAAATCTCTTCCGTCTTACAGTAAGCATTGCCAGTAATTAACTGAGCAAATTAAAACGTCAACTATTATGCCAGTTAACTGTTTGGTGGGCGACAGGATGGACATAGGAGGGCAATAATGTAAATAATTATCATGCAACTCAAAGAAAAATCTATAATCCCAGCTGTAAGGTACCTGGAGAAAAATTGAGTGATGTTTTCTGTCATCAATACTTTTCTTATCATGTGATTCTATTCCATCAATTTTGAACTTGGCGTCTATGGGGCCATTCTATACCCCCAGTTTCGAAAGTTCAGCCTATAAATATAACATAAAGAAAGTTTGTACAAAAAACATAATATAGAACAACACAACAGCTACTTAACCTTTTGATAATAATTTTTAAGAAACAATCTTCCACATGAATGTGATGCACCAGAAGCATCCCCTTCTACCAGGACAAAGCTTATTCAAAATATTATGACATAATAAATTAATAGTTTATTAAAATGATTCTCATTACTATTTGAACAGTATATAACTGGATGTGAACTAAACATAAGAATTCCATTGCATTATACAAATATATCGTTGATTGTTGATGCTGAATATTAAGAACTTTTCAAGGTGGTATTTGGATCCTATTGAATAGTTTTTTCCATTTATACATTATTTGATTACTGGGAACTATTTTTAACAGTTTGAAGGAAATAAAAAAGAGAAACAAATGTTGTAGTGGGAAGCACACCCTTGAGAGCCCTACACTGCGCTAGCTCATTTGACATGGTGTGGACATCCAAGGGAAAGTAAAAGGTGGCCCATACACTTCCACCAGATGCAAAAAGTAAATGTTGTGCAGAGAATGGGATGGGGTGAGGAGGCAGTTTTTAGAGGAAAATGAAAAAGCTATGGAGAGAGTGAAATTGGTGAACTAGGCATGATCATCAAGGAAACTTTCTCGCATATATAGGATAGGTAAGACAATTTTTTTTTTATGTTTCGACAAGAATGGGGTATAATGAGGAAGCCAATTGAAGAAAGATTGGGATCACCCTGCAGGTTGACTAACCCAGACAATAAGTATGTGAGAAAAAATAGATATAGTACGAGAACGAAAGAAATAGAAAGAAGTTATAGGAATGAATATAATGTTGTGTAAATTTATCAAGGCCCTTAAGTTTGGGGTATTGAACAACTTCCCCAAAATGTCCATCTTTCACTACTGGGTCACATAAGTATGTTTGACCGCTAAAAAAATAAGATACCCTAAATCAAAGGGCATGGAAAGCATATAATGAATACCTTAGTTTAAAATCTGATTGGAGATGGAAAGATTACTATTCATTTAAATAGTTGTGGATATTTTTCTTATTTTGATGTACTTTAGTTATCTTTTTTTTAGATCAGTCCATATGTTATCCAGAATCAAACATATTTAATGAATAAGAATGATTTTCCTATTATCAACACTTCTAATTTCCAAAAAAAGGATCCTTAATTTCAATTTCTATTATGGAAAATTTTGATTATAGTTTAATTATAGTGATAGAAATGCACAATTATTTTTTATTCAAAATATGTTGGCGAAGGTAGTTTAGTGGCTTCTATTGAATATCTTTATTACCAGGTTCTTAACTCTTTTATTTTCATATTGAAAATATTATTTCCCAAGGTCTTCCATAAAATAAAATTCATCTCCATTGTGGTATAGAAGGTTTAAGTCATATTTCTAAAGAAGTTTGCATTCTTCAAATTTTGATGATCTTGGGAATTATATTAGGTGCATTAGGGGTAAGCAAAGTAAATTTAAAAGAACAAACAGCTCTTATCTTTTTTATGTGATTCATACAAATATCAGTGCATCATTGTCTTCTATATTTTGTGATAATAAGTATTTTATTGCATTTTTTAAGAATGTCCACGTTATGAGTACCTCTATCTGATTAGAGAAAAAAATGAAGCATTATGTAAATTTTATATATTAAAATAGGAGATAGACAAAAAATTTGATAAAGTCATCAAAATTGTTAAATATGGTCTTGGTGAGTGTTATGGCAAACATTACGCTATTGGATAGCATATGGGAGCATTTTCTATCTACTTAAAAGTTTACAATTGTTGGCCAATGTACCAATTCTTATAGTCTTTTAAACATTGGTAAAAGGAGTCACTATACCCTTAAGGATATGTTGAGTAGCATGATACAAAGGATAAACTTACACGAAGATTTATGCAATAAAGCAGTTAAAATAGCCTTATACATTTTGAATCGAGTTCCCAGTAAGTTTTTTAATTTTTTTTTGAAACTTGAGTTAGGAGAAAACCTAGTCTTAACCATTTTGGAGTACCAGGTTGTCCTGCATAGGTGAAGCTTAAAAAGTCCTCCGAGAGTAGTTTTGACCCTATAACAAATTATTTTTATTGGTTATCCAAAGCATTCAAAGGGATATAGAATTTTTTAGTCTCAAATGATAAAGCTTTAGAATTAAATGTTGGTCAAGTAAAACATAGATAGTTTAATTCCTAAAGAGCATTTTAAGATAATTGAGATTCCTTTATCAATTAGAGAAGAAACTATTGCACTAATTCCAACCACAAATTTTCCTCCACTGAAAAGATTAATTAGACAAAGGAGGTTGGCTATTTAAAATAACTAACTTGTTTAAATGGTGAAAGTGATTTTGATAGAGGAGAGAATGTTGAACCAATAATATATTATTTCAAGTTCTTAATCTCATATGTGGATTAGTGCCATGAAAAATGAAATGTTAACAATGTTTCATAATAATGTATAAGATATTGTTGAGCTCCACCAAAGACATTAGATTGTTAAATGTAAGTTGCTTTTCAAGAACAAGAAAGACTACAAGGGAATAATTAAATGTTTCAGAGTTAGAATAGTTGCTAAAAGAATTGACTTGAGAACATATATGGATTTTAAGTTTTAACGATATATTTTCTCCTTATCTTCAAAAATTTCATTCAGGGTTATTATGGCATGTGTGGTTCATTTTAATTTAGGGACTATTTAGTTGGTTGTAAAGTGAATGCAGTGTAAAATAAATGCAATCATAAGTAAATACTTGAGATTATTTGATTGTTTGTAAAGTGACTGCAGGAGAATTCTTTTTTGATGCGCAAAGTAAAGTAAAATATGTATATTCCTCTCCAAAATTTATATAGATACACATGCACACAAAAAAACCAAGATGAAACAATAGAGATGGGAAAAAAATTTAGTGTTGATTCCTCTAAAAAATCTTGCTTCCAATCAAAATGTCATCACTTCCGATTGGACAGAAAAAGAACATCATCGAAGGAAGTTGCAGCCAAGTCGAGAAGAAATGGAGTGGAGAATCGATTCTAATTTTGTGTTTCAAACTACTCAAGTTTATTTAGGAAATTAAAAAGGACGTCTACAATACAGAATTTTAGTATTTAATCACCTTAACAGATGTTGCAAGCACAGGGACAAGATGACTCTGTGTATTAACTTTGAATCCATCCATAACACCCCTGCATGGAAGAAGTGAAACATCATATTAGTGCTGACATAATGAATGAGTAGTTTCTATCAACTCATTAATTCCAAAGAAGAATAAGTTCTGGAAATATGATTCCAAACAAAAAGATTGCTAGAAACAATATACCTTCAAATTTTTAAAGTTTGTAAAACATTGCCATTAAGGTCATACGATCACAATAGATTAGAGGCAACATTATTTAGGGAAAAACATTTTAGCACATTTATACTTATCTACACCTTTAATTAAGTTGAACAAGTTGAAGGAAAAAACTGGGAAATTAATAGGTACCCCCTAAACCTTTAGGAATGCTAGGTTTTTGCAAGGGCATAAATATCAAGATGAATAGCCAATGTAGGTATCCACATGATTGGCTCTTGAATCCTGATAAGCTTATCCGTGTAAGAGACTGAACCATCCTTCATTTCCTTTACAATTAGCCGACCTGCAACTGTTAAGTCACTATCGAACCAGGTGTGCCACAACCCACCACCATATGTTTTCTCGCCCACTTCCAAATATCCTCCTTTCGCTACCTAAAAAAAGTCATATCGTGAACAACAACTCCATTCTTAAAACTTAACCATTTTCATTTTCTACTGCTTTTATCTCTTTTTGTTTATATAAAATTATGCCAAAAAATACTTCTAAATAATACCAAATAAAGCATAGTTAGCACATAAATTTGCTAACTTATTACACCTCCTATCAACACAATTGAAAATAACATGATTGAAGTCTTTTAAGAAAGAAAAGTCCTTCATCCACTGACCTCCCTTCTTAGGTAAATTTACAAGGAATTTAATTATATTATAATTATCACTATCAATGATAATTCCCTTATAGAGGAACATACAATACTTAATAACACTCCTTAAAGCTTTAATAGCTAAAAGTTCTAACCGACTAATATCCCAATGAACACAATTCATCCTAAATGCTAGTAGAAATATGTCTTTGCTATCGCAAAATAAACCACCAATATTGAATTTATACGTAGGAAGTAGAGAAGCATCAACATTTACTTTGATCCAATTGGGTAGAGAAGGGTGCCAATTATTCAATAGCTTGTTCGACTAATTAACAGCTAGTTGCCCGAATTGCAGTCATATCCCAAGGAAGAATATGAAGCAAAGCTTACCTATTGAGCAGCAATCAGACAAAAGCTATCTTTAATACCTTCATGAATATATTTATTCCTAGACTTAAAAAAAATAAACAACATTGCAATACAAATTAAGTAAGAACACATTACTTGAACTAAGCCAGATCAACCACTAATATCATTCGTCAAATGAGTTGAAATACAGAATACGAAAGCCCCAACCATTTAAGTGTTTAAAAATGTCTAGCAGCTTCATGCACTTTGTAGTCACATGATCTATATCATGAATAGCATTGCAACCTACAGGACAAGAAAAATCATTATGCAATCTTCTATATGAAAGGAAATGAAATGTTGGAATAACATTATTAAACACATGCCACCAAAACACCTCAACTCGAGGCATAAGTTTATCCTTTTTTATCCTGTTCCAGTAAGGAACATAAGGATGAACTTGCATTAAAACTTTAGAAACCATTGTAGTAATTGATTTTTTAGACTATTGAAATACCAGTTCCATTCCATCCTCAACTAAATCTAGGATAATTTTAATCTGACATATTCGCTCCACAAGCTCTAAGCAGAAGATCTTACATGGCTCCTAAAAATCCCAAACACCATCTTAAATGAGCTAATGAATGGATAATCCCTTCAAATTCCTAGATGCTACAAATGTTGTCCATTTATTAACTTATTTATCCTAAATCAAAATATCCTTATAGAAATCTATAGAGCCGCCAATTGAAATTTCCCACCTAACAATAAAATTCAAAAATCTTCCACCTACAGAGATAATTTTCCAAGTAGCCAAGCCTCCCTTATATGTTCAAACCTTATTCAACCGAGAACCATATCCCAGTTCCAGAGTTTTATGTAATAGTGAATCCTTTTCTTGAAATTTTTTCCAAGCCAATTTAGCTCTCAAAGGTCCAACCTTACTAGCACAAGAATGGATACCACGACCTCCCCACTTAATAGGATTGCACAACACATTCCAACTAACATAATTATGGCCAAGCCTTCACCTTGCTTATTCTAAATAAAATTTCTATACATCTTATCAATCTCATCCTAAACTCCTTTAGGGATAAATGAATGCGTTCAATGAAAAGTAGGATAAGATATCATAACTAATTTCACAAGAATAAAATTCCCTACCAATGAAATGAACTTGCTCCCCCAAATATTTAGCATTCTCATAGTTTTGTCAAAAATGAATTGGAAATCAGCGTGTACTAGTCTCCTCAAAGCAATTTTTACTCCAAGATATCTTAATTCTCTAACGTGATTCATCTCCATAATACGAGTAATGGCTTTCCTTCTCTTCTTCTTAACAGACTTACCAAAAATAATAGCAAACTTACCAAGTTAATTCTTTGATCCATCCAACCATAGAAATCCGTCAAAACACTCTTGACCTCCTTCATAGCCTTCTAACTAGCTTCAAAAAATATAATTATATCATATGCATATAACAAGTGTGAAATCCTTATGCCATTTGGATAAATATAAACTCCAATAAATTCACCTTTTTGAATAGGAGGATTTGATAAAAGTTGAGAGAAAAGAATAAACAAGAAAGGCGAGAGAGGACAACCTCGATGGAAGCCGCTTCTAGCATTTATCCAAATAGAAGAAGTACCATTAATCATCAAAGAGAACCTATGATTTTCCACACATTGCAAAATAAGATTGAAAAACTTCATAGGGAAACTAAAATACTCCAAAATTTTCCTCAAGGAGTCCTAACACATGCAATCCTACACTTGCTCCATATCAATTTTGAAAGAAACTAAACCTTTAGAAGATTTAGAAAACCTGGACTTGTAGAAAACTTCTTGAGCTATAAGCACATGATCAAACAAAAATCTTCCCTTAATGAAAGCAGCTTGCTCAACCAAAATCAGTTTTGGCAGAATGGAAATTAGTCTATTGAAAAGGACCTTGACAACCACCTTGTAGATAGTTTTACAAAGGCTGGTTGACCTATAATTGGTTGGAAACATAGGATTGTTCATCTTCGATCTAAGCACCACTAATGTATCTTTCCACTTTGCATTCATTTTACCATAATAAAAAAACTTTTTAATAACATCCCATAACTCTTCCTTAATAATACTCCAATAAGCTTTCACAAATGAATAGGAAATACCATCATTACCAGGAGCAATTTTAGCATCGGCTTAATTCACAGTCTCTTCAACTTCCTCCAAAAAAACATTCCTATTCATCAAACTTCTATCATCTTCATCAACAGAACTTAAAGTAGATGGCCAAACTTCCATAATATAATCCATTTTCTTCCATTTCTTATTAAAGAATCAGATAAATAATTCTTCAATCAGAATTTAGTCATTAACCAAAGCTCCATTATCCTCTTTGACCTTGTAGATCTAATTAGAATTCCTCCATGCACAAGCAAATGATAAAAAAAAACTTAGTATTCTGTCACATTCATTAATCCATTTGGACCTTGCACATTGCCTCCACTAGGTATTTAAACGAGCCAATATAGAATTTAACTCGAACACTTTCACCTTGAGATTCCAACTTTCCTCTTTCGAGAGAACACCTACATCAGCTTCTTTCATTTACGACTCTCATATCTCTTTCAAAAGACAATCCTTTAATTGAGATAAAAAACTCTTTAGCATTGCATTACTTCAGAAGAATAATACTTTTAATGCTCTACTACACTTTATATTTAGAATATCAGAAGGATTACCAGCCACCTTTTTACTCCATTCTTTCCTTAGCACACTATAAAATGTCAGAAAAGAAGACCAGAAATTTTAGCCACCAGAATTAGCTCCAAAAGATTTAATACAACCGGACAATGGTCAGAAGCAACACTAGATAAATGCCTAACAACCATTCGATGAGACAAACTGAATGCTGCTGAATTAAAAAAAAACATCTATCTAGCCTCTCCATTATTCAAGCCTCACCAACCTTATTATTACTCCATGTAAATTTTGGACCAATATACCCAACTTCAAGTAGGTCATTATTTGCCAAAAAGGCATAAATCTCCTTCGGTCCTTGGGAAAAAAACAAATCTCTTCCCACTCCTTTTGTCTTCCTTTGATAAAAGACAACTAAAATCTCCATCTACAATCATAGATAGATTTTTGGAAGAATAAACTTCCAACTTACTCCATAATTCCCTTCTCTCTTGTAAGTGTTTTATCTCCCATAAATTGAAGAAATCATCCACTCACAATTATTTAATACCTACAATTCACCAATAACAATAGGAAAGAAGTCCCAAAATAGAAAATGAAGCTACATTGGTCTTCCAAAGCATCAAAATTCCTCCAAATAAACCTTCTGAGGGAACTTGAAAATAATCCCAATCCACACCAATCAATACATTAACTTCTATTATATCAATGAAAGTTATCTTAGTAACAAACATACAAAAAAGGCCCCATGCTCCCTAACAAACTCTTTGAGATATAGAGATGCTTTCCTCTTTCTAGCTCCTCTATAATTCCAAAAAATAATAGATGTCATTATTGATGAAGAGGGGAAGAATTCCCTGCTCTATATTTTAACTCGCCATCAAATTTTCTATTTATGAGAGTTAATTTTATAGGACCCAAACCTTTGAGTTCTTTTGAGAGTTTCTTCTTAGCATTTCTCTCCCATTCTAGCTCATACAGTGCTTAATTCCCAAGGCTTGACTAGATGACTGGTCAAAAAATCAACAAATACATCAAATAAGGCTTGAGTGGTCAAATCCATTTATCTCGCATTGCAACTCATCTAGTAGCTTAAACTAACTCCAAAAGCTTCATACTCATCATCCTAATCTAGCTTAAACCATGGTTAACCCTAAATAACCCTAGTGGCCACACATGTGAAAATTTCCTAGGGTTTTTGATGCCCAGCTCGTTCTCCTACTTTTTAATAGTCTGGGCTGGCTGTTAATTATACAGACCATGTCTCTGATGCATCCCAACCATCCACAACACCTCTAGTAGTTAGAATAGGTTAAACCTTATGAAAGTTCTCATTCAAACTACGTTCACCCTGCATACCTCCTCCCCCTGCTCTATTGTTTCATTTTGCATTCCTATAGACTCCATTATACTCTTCGATCATTTCTCAATTATTTGAAGCTCACCCATGGCAAGGTTGATGAAGAACTAAAGCTCCTTCAGTCCCAAGTTATCCAACTCTTCATTAGGTATCTATCCGAGCTTAGTGTCTTCTACAAAGTTATAGAGGAGTGTTAAGACTAGCCATCTAACACCTTCTGAGACAATCTCTATTCAGGTAAAATTGAAACCCTAGGTGTTTATCTAAGTCCTTAATTAACATGATAGACAATGCATGAATAGCTATGAGAAAGGTCCCCCACTGTTTCCTTAACCATTCTAAAGCTTTCTTTGAAATCTCACTTTCTTTTAATCTGTGTATATAAAGCTCAAGATTAAAAATGAGTTTTTTTTTACAATTATCTCAGGAAGAAGATAGAATCACAACCTTCTATTTGATTAATCAGATTTGATTCAATGTGCTTTTGCCATTTCCCGAGTATATCGGACCCGCTCTAATCACTCGGAACTACTAGATTTGATCGTAGCCTTCTATTTTATTTCACACTAGATCAAATGACTATAAACATTATCGCACTAGATAGGTGGATACTCAGTGACCACCTTCATTATATTTGAGTTAGCTAATGGTGTCCTGCCGTGTGAAAACTTGTCACCACCATATGGATAATTTTTCTTAAAAATTTTATTAAATGAATTAAATAACAAAAACTTTAAAAATACATAAATAATTCTTTTCTCCATCAAATAAAGAAAATAAATATTCATTCTCTTCGGAAATAAGATTCCAATATTTTAAAAATAAAATGGAGTCTAAAGGTTGAATGTACAGGGCGCAATTTCACATTGAGTGTTTATCTAATTTTATTAAATACTCGTATGTTCTTCTAATTAAGCTTAAATTTTCCTGGGATAGTATGAGGATGTTTATTACATCCAGTAATGTTTTTAGGGTTATTTCAGATCAATATTACTAATACATGAATTTACAAAAAACCCTAGGTCATGGTATGACCTAGATTTTCAAAAGTTCATAGTTAATTCAAGTCTATCCCAATCATTTCATGTTAGGGATTTATGAAATCAATATGATAGGCTCTTTAATTTAAAAATAAATTTAGGATATGATCATGCGGAGTTTGAGAACAAATGGTCGTTAATTGTTCATGAATTTTTGTATATTGCTTGTTAAATAGGCATGAAATTAAGTTCAAATTAGGAGGAGAATTCTTTGAGGATGTCCCCTACATTATTTGAACTTCTTAGCTAAATTTGATGTATATCCTTTATGTACTTGACTTTTCAAGGCAAATTTTGATAATTCACTCCATTCAATCCATAGAGCATTTGGACACTAATTTTCTTTGAAATGATTGTACATGTGCAAGGATTAGTCACACAAGGTTTCAAACCCATTTGAACCTTAGTGACATTTACGAAAAATAACTAAGGTTTGTGTATAATGAATATAAATACGTATATATATATATATATATGAATTTCTATGGAGCCCTAATGAATTTTCTAGATGTAGCTAATCAAATAATTTTACTGAATTTTGATTAATAACTAGAGTTTCATATTTAAGCCAAACAAATATCTAAATAGATCTAAATAAACTTTGGTAAATTGATAGAATTTTTTGTTTGATTTTTAATCTAATTTATTTAAGAAAATAATATTTTTCATCAGGTAAAAAGAAAGCGAAGCTATACTAACACAAATTTCTCAAAATAAATGGAGCCAATATTTAGAGTTTTAGTTGCGTGCAAGTTCTTTTACTTGAGTGGTAGTTAACTTTGAATCTTTAGTGTTTCTTTGAAGATATGAATATATTAGATCATATATACTTGAGTGGTAGCTAGTTTGAATCTTTAGTGCTACTTTTCAAATATGAATATATTATATTATGAATTGCCACACCAAAAAACCGCTGCCAAAACCCCTCATTTGCACCAGATTTTCTTTACAACAGCAGCGATTTAGTTTTAGCATTCGTTTATGTTTTGAAACCGCTGCAACAAAACGATATAGCGGTTTAGTTTTAGCATTCATTTATGTTCATATATATATATATATATATATATATATATATATATATATATATATATATATATATATATATATATATATATATATATATATATATATATATATATATATATATATATATATATATATATATATATATATATATATATCACTTCCAAAAAACAAACTCTGCCCCATTGTAAGACTCAAATATTTCTTGTATTTTAGTTTCCAAGCAAAGATGTGGTTGCTATATGAAAAACTTAGCTATTTGAGGGTTGTGCAAAGCTCTTGTTTTAGCATTCATTTGACAAATTTTTCTTATTTCAAATGATGTGACTATATTTTGATTCATTAAATAAGTTAAAATAAAATTATCATTTAAATCATGTTCATTAACATGGCTTTTTTATGCGGTGTGAGATGAGAAAATAAAATTATCATTTCTATGATGATAATTGCATGATTTATATGAAGTTGTGTGAGAAGCATTTTTTTTATGACTATAATGATTGAAATTTTGTTTAAAACCCATGATGTGGTGATCTATCATTTCCAATTTAAAGGACTTTTTATAAATTTTTCAAAGGCTTGGAGGTGCTTGAGGAGGATTTTGATAGGAGAAGATTTCATGGTAATGCTGTAAGTTATAGGGTAGGAATTGTAAAAGTGTTGATTGGCAAGAATATAGCCGAGGGTTGCATTCTGATAAAAATTTTCCAATGTATTCGGTCTTTACTTATTATTGTTGTTATGTCTAGTAATTTTTTTCCCACCCTACTAATGATTATGAAGGCTACATGCTAGTGATGATGTTGATGATCGAAGCAAAGTTATGGACCTTTGCATAAAAATTTGTGCTGCAGTGTGTGAACATTCAGGTTTCAAAATAAAAAAAAAATACGGTCTACTGTAGCGGTTTTAACCGGCACAAAAACCACCACAATGATTAAAATAGGTTCACATAAATGAATTTTGCATCGGTTTTAACCGGTACAAATCTGGTGCTTTGTCCCGGTTTAAACCGCTACTAAAAAAAGCGATTCGCAAATGCTACTATGCCGGTCGTAAAACCGCTACTGAATGTCATTGCAACACATAGTAATTACAGCGTATAAGTAGCGGTTTTCGAACCACTGTAAAGTAAATTGTAGGGTTTAAAACCGCCGCGAAAGGTCAAAATTTGTGCTGCGATTACCTTATTTTTTGGTAGTATATATATATATATATAACTTTTTGATTGATAATGAAAATTTACAACAAATAAACCAAAGTGTTCTGCCTATAAATTTGATCTAACAAACAAGACAAGTCACGATATATAATTATGTACACAATATGTGTACACTTTAAAAAAAAGTCACAACATATAATTAGTCCAAGATGAAACACTCTTGTTATTTATATACATCCACATAGCGAGAACTGCCTGAAATTTAAATTGATGCCGCTTTTCAGAAGTTAAAATTTATGCCGCATAAGATTATGGCTCACAGATCTTAAATGGCGGAAGGAACATAGGCAGAGAACTCTTCCCCGTCATTTGGTCTTCTCTCCGGCATTTTTGCCTATGACGTATAAGAGCTTTTCTTTAGAAATAAAGAAATAGAAGCCAAGACTATATTCTTCTATTCTTAAGATCTTTCCTTCTCCCATCGTCCCCTGCGTGTTCTTTCCCTAAAACGAGAAGGAAAGGGACCACTTTCGATTCGGAGACTCGAAAGGGAGATGTTTAGTGATTTTATTTTGTCCACGGATAGTAGCGAGGAAGAATAGGAAGATGCGGAGGAGAACTTTGAAGATGCGGAGGAGAATGACGATGATGACGGGAATGATGCACATGTGGCGCTTGGCTCTCAGTTGTCTCTCAGGGAACTGCTTGAGATGGACCAGGTTCCACCTTTTCCTTTCTTTATCTTCCTTTTTAAATTCTCTATTGGACGAGAGAGAAACTGGAATGGAGGTTATAGTTATTTGGTTTCTACTTCTTATTTATTTATTTTAATGATTGGATTGAGGTTCTTGTTGATTAGGATGACGAAAGCCTGAGGAGATGGAAAGAGCAGCTTATTTCCGGCGTTGATTGGTCTGAAGTTGGAGGTATGAATGTTTGATATCATCATTTCTTTCTCTATTTTATATTGAATTCATTTTTCAATTCTTTATTTTTTAATTATTACTTTTTTTGGCTCTGTTCTTGTGAAAAGCATGTTATTTTCCTCTATTGATCCATCAATTATCTATCTGATTTTGCTCTTTTTTTTATACTTCAATAAAAAGAACTTGTTTGATTTTGTGGCATAACTAATGCAGAGAATCCTGATACACAAGTGACGATCCAGAGCCTCACAATCATCACTTCTGATAGATCGGACATTGTTCTACCTATCCCCTTCAACCGGAATACGAGGAGATTTGCATTTACTCTTAAGCTGGATAGTCACTACCGATTCAAATTATCATTCACTGTGTCGAATAATATTGTATCAGGACTCCGTTACACGAACATTGTGTGGAAAAGGCCTCAATTGTTGCAAGGTAGAGAAAGACGAGCAAACAATACTTCCTTTAATTCTTTTAACTGTTCTTTCATATCATTTTGGTTTAGTTGGTCACTTAATATGCGACTTGCTTGATATTGTGCAGTTGAAAATAAAAACGTTATGCTGGGATCTTTCAGCCCTCAAAATGAGCCATACACATTTGAGCTAGAAGAAGATATCACCCCTTCTGGCTTAATTTCACTAGGGATTATATTGCTGAAATAATGGTAAACAATATTCATGTTTGAGGCTCTTTTGTTTCTTCTATTAAAAACTTACAAGGATCTCTTTTTTGATGTTTCAGTTTGTGGATAATGATGATAAATGATATTTGCAAATGATCTATGAGTTCCAGATAAGAGATGATTTTTCATAGGCTTTTTCACAAGCCTAAAAATCAGCCAATGATATGAATTTTATATTAGTTATTGCACATTGATATTTTTAGCTCTTTTATTTGGGATGTCATTAGTTTTCAACTTTGCTATTCTTAGCTTTTTTATTTGGGATGTCATTAGTCATGATAATACGGTTCCTCCTTTTATGACTTTGTTAATGGAGGAATATGTGGTATCTAGTTTGTAGTTTGTTTCCTTTTTTCTTCTTAATGCAATTTTATGCATTTTCTACTAAAAAACATAGATAAACCATGATTAGCAAGAAATGACACAAAAAATAATTGCGTTCACACCTTTATAAAAAGATTTATGTAGCTGACAGGATAAAGGCAATATGTTGTTGTTGTTGTTGTAATTTATTAAAGTTATAGAATACGAATGATGCCTAACAGACTTTCTGTTTTGCTCAAGAAGAAATTCAATATGTAAAACTTCAAAAAAATTATTTGGTTCGATGAAAGAAAAAAATAATTTAGTATTTAAAATTTCTCATTCAATTCATTTTCAATATATTTAAAACTTGTATGATCTGAGCGAATTTTTAAAAAAAATTTTGGTAACAAGCACTGATATCGAACAAAAAAATGACATAACGCATTCTGATTGGTCTCCGAATATCATTCGGTGTCCTCACATAATAATTTCTCCTACTATAGAGGAAATAGCATAATCAAAAAACCTAATGGAAAATGCAACCAATCCTTCAGTTCAGCGGCAAAAGACATTTCTTTTTAAGTAAAATCCTAAAATTATTACAAGACTAACAAATCTTCTTTCTTGTTACACATTCAACCATAAGTCTATATATCTAAAGAAATCATCAGCAAGTATCCTATTGACATAGAAAAATTAGAAGCTAGAAATTCACTTTAATCCTAAATCAAGTAGGGTGAACTAATTGAGGAAGGCCTTGAAATCCTCGTAGGAGTGCTTTGCATCATCCACCGCACACATCTCTCTTATGTTATGCATTGATAGTTGAGGTGCACCAACATCAACGGTCCTGATTCCAACGCCACTTGCAAGTATGGGGCTTATGGTAGAACCACATGGCATGTCGTTCCGGACCACGAAATCCTACTAGTATCAGTATCATCATCATCATCATCATCATCATCATCATCATCAATATTTAAGCAACTCAAATTTCGCTTGGGATGGATTTCTTATTGCTTCTTAAATAATCTTTCGAGTACAAAAATTAAAAATTTTATATTAAAAAGCTGTTTTAAAAAGCATCAAGAAATTCATTCCAAACGAAGCCTCAGTTGGCATCGAGACCATGTTATGAAAATGACAATCAAGGTAAGCAGTTTGCTGCCTTTATGATGTGTGAGGATAAGAAAATTTCATGATTCACAAACAAAAATGCCTGGTTTAAGCTAAGAAAGAGAACCGAAGAGATCATAAACAATTTACCAATTAAGGCTTCGTTTGGGACGGCTTTCTTCCTGCTTCTTAAAATAGTTTATTAGTCAAAAATTAAAATTTTTAAACTAGAAATCTACTTAAGAAACAATAAAAAAACTATCCCAAACGAAGCTTAAGTTTGTTTAGTATTCTAGTTTGAAGGAAACGTTTTTACAATTATAATCTAGATAGTAGCAGAAAGTCTCTCCCGTTACAGGTTATTGTTTCCCAGGGAAGGGACTTGATTTCTATTATGAAGCAACTGCTAATCTATAAGGAAGCATGGATGTCATGCAAGATCAGAAGAGAAGTGGATATGGTATTAAGCAAGTCAAAACATTGTCATTAGCAATTAGCACGTAAGAAAGATCTACAAGACTACATCTCTGGACCCATACTTCTTGTTTAGTTACATATAATTTAATCAACCACCAACCGGATCATATTCTTGACATAACTCAATAGAAAAAACTATATATTTTTTAGCGCATTAATATGTCCATCAAAATGATTAGGCCAATACCTTCTATCTTCAATTTTAGAATGTGCTTACCTGAATGGGCAAGTCATGCCTTTCAGCAATCTCTCTAAATATAAATGATGTGATGGCATTCATCGCATATCTCTGATTAGCATTGTGATTTATCCCAAGCCCACCGTGCAACTTAGGTTGATTATTATCCTCATGCTTGTCCTGGTAAGAGAATCGTAGAGCATGAAAAGGAAATAATGATAATAATAATAAGGCTTTGTTTGGGCGATTTTTTATTGCTTATTAAAACAACTTTCTAGTTTAAAAATTAAAATTTTTATACTAAAAAATAACTTTTAAAAATAGTAAGAAACTTGTCCCAAGAGAAGCCTAAGTGGTTCAGATAGCAATGCTCGTAGTGACAACAAAATAATCAAAAAGGTTGAAATGCAAGAAAGATGCTGCAAGTTCCCAATGGACCAAGCCTAACAATCTTGAACTTTATTTTATTGTAGTATATGTAACAAGCAACGTCAAGAACTAGAAAAATGATTTACCATACAGTTGGGATGTATGGCATGCGCCATGTCTGCTGATATGAGGAAACTTTGCTGGATTGCTTTGTCAACTAACTGAAAGATAAAGATTAAAGGATTAATGAAGCATGAAAAAAAAAGTATGTAAAACAACCAACTTAAATATTGATCACAAGACTAAAAATATTTTCAAAAATTGATGAAAATATCACTTTCTAGAACCTAAGGTAATATTTATTTATGATTCCTGTTATCAATAAGAAGTTAACAGAGTGTACCATTGGAAATTTACAATTCAACATTTTGGCAAATTGAAAATTATAAATAAAGGACATACTGGGGTGATATTCTTCATTTGCTAAAAAAACAAAATGACAATAGAGACTTGTAAATACTATGTTTTATAGGTAGTAAATAAGTGGCATGTATAATTTATTTCAATTTCTACCTTGGTGTTTGAAGAGTTGAAAGAATTTGTTATTCTGGACAAGGCATCTAACATCACAGGAGAATAAGCTCCTTGAGCTGAGTTCGATCAAACCTCCTCATGATCAAACAGGGCCACCATTCTCACACCAGTCTCTTCATCCAGAGAACTTTCAAAACTTGTTGAGTCTATCAATGCCTAGAGTGAGGAAAATAAAATTAACATTTCAAATTGGGAAAAAGAGGTGTGTCCGACACAATATTAGAAAAGATGTTGGAAGCATAAAAAAATCTACAACAAAGTAGATAGCAACAAAATGTACAGACCAATTAGCCAATTAATCATTCCACAAAAAAAATTAATATTATATACTAGACAACACAAACCAACTTTCGATTACTATGGCATTGAATGAACTAAAAATTCTAGTTAGATGTATATATTAAAGCTAAGTAAAGCTAAGGATGCTGTTAACTCAAGAAATATATTTAGATACAACAACAACATTAAGCCTTTATCCCACCATGTGGAGTCGACTATATGAATCATTTTTCACCATTGTATCATATTAAGAGTCGAATTATCATTTATTTCTAATTAAAAAAAAGACATTTCTAATACTTTCTAACCAAGTCTCTTTAGGTATACATCTACTTTTCTTAAGATAGGTCAAATCTAATACATCTACTCTCTTAAATGGGTCATCAAAAATGCTGATGTTTTATATGACCAAACCATCTAAAGTGACTCTCTCTAGTCTTATCTTCCACTAGATCTACTCCAACATTTTCACATATATTTTTGTTTCACATTCTGTCTCTAAGAGTGAAAGCACTCATGCACATGAGCATCATCATCTTTGCAACACTTAACATAATTTTATGCTTCTCTTTTAATGGTCAACATTCTATGCTATAAAGTATTGCAGGTTTCAGCATCATCTTATAGAATTTTCCCTTAAATTTGAGGGGTACATTTCTATCACACAATAGACTCAATTCATTTCTCCACTCCAACCATCCAATTTGAAATATACAAATAATATCACCTTCTATTTCACCATCGCTTTGAACAACATACCCGAGATATCTAAAACGTGTACTATTTTTAATAACTTGAAAGACTAAAGTCACAAACCCTCCGTTAGATCAACTACTCCCACACTATTTTTTTTTTACTACTACCACACTATGTATTCAATTTTAGATCTACTAAAAGAAAAAATCTTCAAACTCTAAGATTGACATCCTTAATTCAAACTTTCCTTCAACTCCCTCTCTTCGTCTTATCAAAAAGAAGAATACATTTAGATAGTGTAGTTAAATTGACAAAAAATGAAATAACCTATAGCCTTCGGCTTATAGAAAACATTGAAATAAGTAAACAAATAAAATAGAAAATAAAGAGGACCCTGTTCAACTTGTTAACTTTAGCAATCCACATACCCCTCGCAACCACACAAACAACAACTTAAACCCTAGTTAAAATAACAACAGTTATGGAAAGATTTGTTAAACTTCATTAGTATTAGTAATTGAAGAACTTAAGCCATTGTTGGTGGAATTTTGAAAACAGGTTTTGAAAAACATTAGTTTTCTTTGGGAATTTTAAAGTTTAGATTTAACTCTAATTCTAGAAGTCGAATCAACTCGTTCAAAAAAGTATATCGCCTTGAAGGACGAAAATAAAATTCCATAATGGTGTTCAGACTTAGAATTATGAAATTCATCTTGAATATCATGGCTAGATTCTAAAGAGAACTTCACACGGCCCCGAGGGGACAAGGTAAGGTTCAGCTAAATATCCAGTTACGATATTCAAGGAGTATGATTGTCGAATTCATATCCAAAGCCTTATCAAAGAAGGATGTATCTCCCCAAAGGGAGATAAGTCCTTTCGATGATAATTCTTCTAATATGATAACTACAATCATTCTTTAACTTTTTCCCAAAGAAATCTAAGAAGATTTTTTTTAAAGATTAATTTTGAAATCAGGTGTGTGTGGTTCCAAATCTCCTACGAGCGCAAGCCCTCATAGTTAATTACATCGAAGGGAGACAGAGTCCCCTACGAAAACTCTCGATTAAAATAAGAATGAAATTTTGTTAGATTTTCTAGGAGTGATATAAAAAAAAATGAATCGGATTTTTTGGAAAATCAAAAGGGAATGGATCAAGATTGAACATTTATTAACATAATCGAGGGAGGAGAGGTAGGGGACACTTTGAGATTCCAGAACCATCCGGAAGTGTCCCAACTTAATCTAAGTGTTGGGCTTTATATTTTAGGATTGAAAGGAAACTTTAATTGAAGTTGTACATTTTATTAGAAATTTGGGACTATATTCCCGAAATTTGGGGACTTATAATCAAAGATCTGCCCCGGATCCTAAATCTATTTTGGACACTGGACCACAGTCGTTCGAACCTAACTAATGCAGTGCAAAGCCTGGACTTACCCCGGCCTAGATTGGGGAGCCAGCTAACCACCTAATCGATTTAAAAGAGATGAGTCCGGTCTTTTTATGGAAGAGTGGTAGCGACGTTGTACTTAAAGTTTTGGAGAGTTGGGGCCGACATTCAGAAATTTTCCTAATTGGCCCCTTCGACTTATGTTGGGTGCTAAAATGCTAAAACTAATGCAATTAAAATTTTTGACTCTTTTAATTTGTATCTAATGCAATGCATTCTGGTCGACAACTTCCAAATCAAATGTGCTTGAAATTTTAAAAACAGGCTTACAAAATAATTTTTTAGAAGACTGGACTTCCCCAGGTCTGGCACCTCGTCCTCATAGGTCAGACTATCCGGACTCTACCCGCAGGCGGGGAAGGGTCTAAAGCAAGGAGAGAATAATGCAGAAATATGCATGCGACCCCGGGGTCGATCCCCGGCTAATTCCCTATATTCGTTATCTTTCTATGTTATTTAGACTCACTAAAATTTTAGACATTTAAGATTTTGAGTAGAAAACTTTCGCACCCTTACGAGTCTCACGTATCCAGGTGAAAACAAAAGCGGCACACAATCGCTAAAGAACTATAAAAAGCAGGCAATCCTAAAGGCAATCAATTCATGACATCAAATATAAATTAACTAATTAATAAATGTTCATAGGCAAAGTTGCCTTGCTTATTACAAACCAGAATTTAGCTGAAAGTAAGTGGCCGGGCACCACTGACAACAACCCGGATTCTAAGCCTAGTAATGACGCAAGTAGTTTTGAGTGGGATACTCTCAATCTTCAAGTCTTCAATCTTGTTCTTCTTTGGACTCCTTTTCTTCAAACTCCTTGGATTCTTCGTGGTAAACTACCCAAATGGATAAGAGGGCACTTCCCTTTTAGGGGGAAGGCCACTCTTTCCTCTTTGGATATAGAGAAAGTGCGGTCCAAATTTGGATCTCCAAATGGAAAAAGGAATACTTTCCAAAAGGGCATCCTTTCCTCTTTGGAATTCAAGCTTTGGACTTATGTATCCCAACTCAAAATTAACTTTCACAACACTTGATAATTATACAAATTACATTCATTTGAAAATAAAATCTAGACTCTCCTGCAAGGTTATCCTAAGCAGTTAATGAATCAAAGAAAACATATTCCCAAGCAGTTATATATGTGCAGAAAAGTAAGTAAACACACTGGCCACGCTCCTTTTATTTGGGGGCTTTAGCAGCTGAAGCACCTGTGCAAACATTTATAACAATTGATATTTTTTTATTGATTTAGCCCCCTTTTTATTGCCCTGCATGAGCGTGGCCTCCTGCAGAAAACTATGTAAACATCCAGATAGTACCTAACCTAAGGGTAATCTAGTCGCCAAACACATCAATCCATCTACATAGTGTAGAAAAGTAAGCAGACACAGCAAAGCAATTTCATCCACAACATGTAGTGAAAACTACAAAAAATCTGGCACACAGTAGTAAAGTAAACACCGGCCTAACCTAGATCTAGAGTTGGTTGTCCTAGCACATCATCTAAAGTGTGTGTAGAAGGTCGTGTGGCTGGGGTAAATCCTAAGTTGGGTGATTCATCAAAGTTGTCTAGAGTTCTGGGTTTGTTAAGGCTTAAAAGGGGAACTTAAGTTAAACTTTAAGTATTAGTGAATTAGGAATTTTAATTAAATGTATTTTAAAAGTTAATTGATTACTACCTTTGTTTCACACCGAGGCCATGAAGTTTATTTCACCTTCCTTGGGGCTAAGCTAACAGCCTCGTAGGCCTGGGTTACCCAGTAGCAATCGGGGTTAATTAAGTTATTTTAAACTGGTTGGAATTAAAGGAGTGAGTTAATATTAAAGGGAGTTGATTACTGATTTTAATGGGTTGGTTGAGAATTTTAATAACCTATTAAGAGAATTCTATAATTTGGAGGAGTTAACAGATTTTAAAGGATTATCTAGATATGCAAACTAAGGAGTCAAAATTTGACTTTCAAAATTAGAGTTAATATTAAGGGTTTCAGATTTTTAATAAATACTAGACCTAATTATGCATTGTTAGACAGGTGACACACTCAATTTGGAGTTTTCTATCAAAAGTTATGATTTTTGGAAGTTTTGGCCCGTTTTGACCTAAGGTCACCTAAGATGTTGAGTCCTTGATTTTGACCAAATTATGGAGGTTTAATATTTTTAGGGAATAGTAGATTCTAATTGAAGTCATTAGCCATTGAGTTTGATTAGTCTAAATTTTTCTATAATTAATAATGAATTTTAGAAGTTATACATATTCGTAGGAATTACCAAATTATTACAACTAAGGGGGCTGCTTAAGGATTTTAACCCAAATGAGTCTTAAACTCCTTGGGATCAATTCCAAAGGCCATAAATGACCTAAGGATAGATCAACAAGTGTTTAAAGCCCTTTTGGGATTTTTAATGTTTTTGGGATTAATTAAAATTGGTTAACCCTTGATTTTACCTAAGGACTAAACTAAGACAAATCTAGGAATCAATTTGAGAGAGTTTCAATTCTTATTGATTAGGGGATTAATTAGTAAAAATTTTAAACATTTTAATGGATTTTATAAGTTAAGGACAGTTCATTATCAATTTATTACTGTTAATAGGCCATTTCTAAGAAGGATTTTTGAGGCTCGTACTTGGGGAACCAAATGAACTCCAAATTTGATGAAATTTGGACCATAGGATCACCTAAACCTAAGGCCTAAACCCACCAAATTTGAGCACAAATGGAGTACTCTAAGGTGGTTAACTAAACCACCCATGGTGAGCTCTAAGTCACCTTCAAATCACTATAGGGGTCTATCCTAAGCTTGGATTGGGGCAAAATCAGTGGCTATACACTCCTTATCCTACACATCATCAGTACACAAAAAATCACACCCTAAATCCCATTGGTTAGGTCTATACCCCATTTTGAATTTAAGGGTCAAACCATGACCCTTAAACTTAAAATTTGGGTAAAATGCCCTTGAACATCTTAAAATGGGGAGATAAAATTTGGACATGTCAAAAATATGTTCAATTTCAATTTCCCAAAATTCCAGGCCTGGTGGACTTGTATTTAAGGAGTAATTAAAAAATCAATAAAATTCTCAAATTGAAATTAAGCCTAACACTGACCTAACTAGGGTTTGGGACCATAAGACTTTTGTAGATATCCCTGAGACCTTTCTAATGAGCCTAAGAACACCTAATTTGGACAAGTGTGGAGGGAGTTATGAATTTTTGAAGTTCCCTTAAATTTCTGGAATTATTAATTCGGCCATTACACAGTTAGCGCTCCCTTTACACACGCCGCGCGCTGATTGGCCGGGCAATCATTGGCGCTAACTGTTAATGGTCGGATTAACCACAACCGTCGGATGGCGGATCGGACGGCTGGGATCAAACGCACTTCGATACCGCGGGATCTAATCTGAGCCGTTGATCGGAATCAACGGCTGAGATTTCATCTTCAACCTCCCGCACATATCCGAGACCGCAAAGCTTCTCTGGCGTGATCCGGGCAATCCTGCCGGCGAACTCCGATGAAATTTCTCAGGGAGAAACAGGGCAGTGGAAACCTTCAATCCAACAGTGGAGATCCGTTGGGGTGAAGGTTTCCTTCACACTTGACCGGACTACCTAGCTAGGGAGCTCGGGATGAAGGGATTACCATAGAGAATGTCTCAACAAATGAGCTTCTCTATCAGAAAGCTTCAGGGGATGATGGAGAATTGATCTCCTTTAGACGTCAGGACAGGAGGACGGCCGGAAATGTGACTTCGAGCGGGACGCCGAAAGCTTTCACGGGCTCTTGTTCGAACGGATGAAGGGATCGATCTGGGAGATCGAGGGGAGAGTCTGGGAGGTTGAAGCAGCTCTGGAAATGATTTCGAGCGAATGAGGATTGATCTCTCGGTCTGGGGAGCTCGAGCCTATTCGGCCACCTTTCGCGAGCTTGGACGGCCGAGATTGAGCTGGAGGGGGCTCGGATTGCTGCCAGGTGGAAGATGGCGACGTCCTAGGGAGGTCGTGGGGATCAAACTGGTGGGTAGCAGCTTTGAACCAGGAGTTATCTGGGGGGACCACCGGAACTCGTTTTCTATTGGTTCCGACCGCCGCCGGCCATGGTTTTGGTCAGGTTGACTGGGGGAGGCTGTTGTGGACATGCTGGAGTCGAGGGTGGAGTCAATTTGGCCTGGGAATGTCTGGATTGAACTGGTGGCTGGGTTAGACCCAAACCTACTCGGTTCGAGTAGAATTGAGCTCGGTCCAGGTCAGGTCAGACCCTAGATTTGGTATGGGAGATAGGTCTGGGTCTGGTGCACCCAATGCAAGTGGCAATTAGATCCAATTTGGTCTGGGTTAAAAGATGGTTCGGGTCGATTTGGGCTCAACCCAGGTAAGTTCAGACTTTGGGCTTGAGCTGGGAAGTGGGACTGGGTCTGGTGGACCCAATGCAAGTGGCAATTGGGTCCAATT
>JADPUM010000496.1:0-28527 GCA_016618105.1 Dendrobium huoshanense | reverse complement strand
AGGTAAAAATTATTTTAAATAATTCTAAAAACTTTGGGAAAACATTAAGTTTTAATTAAAATTAATTTAGATATTATTTAAATGTTAATGAATTTTGAATCATTTTAAATCCATATAATTAATTTAAAGACTTTAAAATTTCAAGTAAATTCATAATAGTAAAAAAAAATAATAATAATAAAAATAAAATACAATCAATACATTTTTTTTTTACTTTAACTTAACATTAATTTTGAAATTTAAACATCGATTTATGTTTAATGATTTGAATTATATGAGTATAGTAATATGTAACTAATATTTAATTAAATACTTTATTAATTATTTTAATATATATATATATATATATTTAAATAACTTAAAAATTTCAGTGGGTCTCTCAACCTCTCAAAACTTATTTTTATAACGTTTTCAATCATTTTATTTTAAAATATATATTCAAATATATATATATTTACATATCTATATATTTGAAATCTATTCTAAAGTTATATACATATAAATCCTTAAATATTTGGGAAATCCCTTTCTAATCTTAAATTTGGATTAGATCTATTTGAATAGAATTAGTGGGGAATGATAATTAATCAATGGACAATTACTTTGGTAAGTGCTCATTGATTAAATCTTTAATTAATTAACTTGTAATTAATTTTTGCATGTTTAAGGTACACACACCACCTAGCCTAGGTTCTCCTAGATTTAAGGACTTGAGTGTGATGCTTATGTGTTTCATTCATGCTTGTTCAAGGTTTAGAAAAGATTTGATTTGAACCTAATTAACTTAGTGACATTATTAAGGACAACAATTAAGGACCTTTACTAGAAAATTTAGAATATTTCCAATTATTAGGATTCACTTCTACTTGAGTTGAAACTTCAAACACTTGAACTTAGTGACATGTACAGCCACTAGGAAAATTTTCACTGAATTTGGAAATCATTAAGGCCCTTAATTAATTTTCCTAAGTTCAAACCTTAATTAAGCCGTTAAATCTTTCGGAAAATGTAATAAATTCATTTTAAATCTAAAAAGTCTGTTCAACCCCTATAACTGATCATAATTAAACCCTTAACTAATGAAAATTAAAACCAAAATTATTTGACAGCAATTTAAACCTTAATCTAATTTTAAGTGAAAATCAATATTCAATTAATATAATTAATTAATAATTATTAAAAATTTCAAAAACATCCTAAACACTTGGAAATCTCTCCTTAGGTCATTCCTGACTTTTGGAGCTGATTTCAAGGAGTTAGGAGCTCATTTGGAGCAAAATCATAAAATGGCCCTCTAATTAAGTAATTTCAAAAATTCAATAATCACCCAAACTTCAAACCTTCATAATTAATTCAAGAAAAATCCAAATCACCTAAACTCACTTGCATTCAACTCCTAATAAGGTCTAATATTTATTAAAAATATTAAACTCCAGAAATCTGTAATATTTCAAAAAGTCAACAAATTGGTCAAACCGTAGTTAAAACTAGTTCAAAACTTCAAACCTTCGTAATAAAATGTAGAAAAATCCGATTTCAACGTACTTACTGTCTAACTGATTGTAGTAAGGTATAGTATTTTAATAAAATACAAACATTTCATAATTTGATCTTAATCAAAAAGTCAATTTTTGAACCCTTTAATTAAATGATTAAAATATTCAAAAAAATTTCATAAAACTCAAAATTGTTCTAAAATTCCAGAAAATGTTAGCTTAATGTTTAAAACATTCAACAAACCTTTCAAAACACAACAACCATCCTAAAGAGGAAGTTTATTGGCTGGACTACTCCGGGCTGCGAGGCTAAGTGTCCTAAGGAGGCTGGTTCCTCGAGCCTGGTGGCACAACGCCACGAATGGATTCCAAGGGATGTTAAACCTTAAAAATAGATTAATCATTAATTATTTAACCTTTTAAAACTTTTAATTTAATTACATTAATTTGGTTTATCGGCTGGACTACTCCGGGCTGCGGGGCTAAGTGTCCTAAGGAGGCTGGTTCCTCGAGCCTGGTGGCACAACGCCACGAATCGATTAATGACAAACTTAAATTAATCAAACCTTAAAAATCAGCAACCAAACATTTTTTATAAAATTCATTAATTCTTAAGCCTTAATCAACATAAAATACTTAATTATATCGGGTACCACTAGGTAACCCAGGCCTACGAGGCTATTAACTTAGCCCCAAGGAAGGTGAAATAAACTTCACGGCCTCGGTGTGAAACAAAGGTGATATCCAATAAACAATTAAATGAATCTTAAAATTAATCTTAAGCCATTAATATTTGAATTCAAACTTAAGTCCCTTAAACCTTCCAACCAATCAAATTTTAGACAACTTTAACTAATAATCCTGATTAGGACACATCAAAACCACACGACCTACCTCACACACTTTAGATGGTTTGCTAGGATCACCGACTCTAGTTTTAGGATAGGCCGGTGTTTTACTTTCTGCAGTTGTGTGCCGAGTTTTTCGAGTTTTTACTGCATGCTGTTTGCTAGAGTAGAATTGATGTGTTTATTTACTTATTTCCTGTATTCTATGATTGATTGTACGCTAGATTTACCCCTAGGTTAGGAGCGAATTATACTTGTGCAATCTTATGCAGGTGGCCATGCTCATACAAGGAGCTAAAAAATTAAAGGGGGCAGTTAATAAAATATATATACTCTTTGCACAGGTACCTGCCGCGCTTAAGACCCCCTTTAAATAAAAAGAGCATGGCCAAGTGTGGCTAAAAAAAAAATGCATTTTAAATTTTCATATTATAACTGCTTGGGAATATATACAACTGTTGATTATTAGGATAACCTTGCAGGATCGAGTCTAGATTTTCTTATTTCTCTTAATGTAAATTTAATTCAGTTAAGGTTGTATTTATTTAAAATGTTTTGAGATTGGGATATGAATATCCTATTTGAATTCCAAAGAGATGAAGACATCCCTAAAGGGGAGAGTCTTCTTCCATTTGGAATTCAAATTAGGATACTTTGCAAGTATCCAAAGAGGAAAGATAACACCCCGATCAAGGGGGAGTTTCTTTCCATTTGGATATCCTGAACCGACGAATCGAGATGTTCGTGAGAAGATGAAGGATTGAACAACGAGAAGAATCCCAAGTCTCAAAATCATTTGATTTAGGATTAGAAATCCGGGTTGTAGTCAGTGGTGCCCGGCCACTTTAATTTATTGTAATTTTTGAGATGTAATAATGAGTGGCACTTGTCATATGGACATTCAATTTGATTAATTTAATTAATTTGTTTAATTGATTTCGCATTAGAACTCCTGCTTTTCTAGTCTTTTTACTTGCATGCCGTATTTGATTTGACCTGGAATTCGAATTTAGGCTCTTAGGGGTCTGTCAAAATTCTTCTACTTTAATTAAATAAAATTTTTAAGATAAGATAGAAACTCTAAACGGTCCTAAGAAGTAAGCTCGGACTCGCCGAGGGTTTTTCATGCATTCATATTGTACTTTCTCAACCTTGTTAGGCATCTCCCCGCCTGCGGGTTCTGGCAGACCACCTGGCCTATAAGGGTGCCGATCTGTCAAGGGGATGTTATGCAATCTCTAGGGAAAAATCTATTTTCTAAGCCAAAATTTTTAAACTGCTACATACAGATTTTGCATTCAATCGAGTCAATTAGCATGCATCGCATTAGCAACAAATTTAAAAGAGTCTAATATTTAATTGCATTACTTAGACATCGAATACCCAACATGAGTCTAAGGGGCCAATTAGGATCCGCTCTAGATGTCGGCCCCGTTCTCAAAAACATATCTTAAATAATGTCCCTATCACTCTACATAAAAAGACCGGATTCATATTTTAAAATCGTTTAGGTGGTTTAGCTGGCTCCCCAATCCAGGCCGGGGTAAGACCAGATTCGCATTGCATTAGCTAGGTTCGGGGCGCTAACTTTTAGTGCCTAATTTAGACTTAGGTTCTGAGGCTGGCTCGGGCCATAAGACCTCAACTTCCGGGAATCGAATCCCAAATTTCTAATAAAATGAACCACTTAAATTAAAAATTTCTTTCAATCAAATACGAGCCCAACACTTAGGATAGATTGGGGTGTTTCTGAAGTAATTCAGAATCCCAAAACACTCCCTACTCTTCTTCCTTTGACCCTGAAAATAAGTGTTCAAATTTGATCCAATCCCATTTGGAAATTCCTACCATTTCTCTCCTTTGATATCAAGCCTTGAAAATCTAAATGAAATTTACGCCGCTATTTTAATCGAGAGTTTTCGTAGGAAATTTTGATTTCCTACGATGTAATTAACTACGAGGGCTTGCGCTCGTAGGAGATTTAGTAACCCAGATCTAATTTTCAAAAAAAATAATAAAAAAAATATTTCAAAATCTCTAATTAATTATTTTTTGGGAAAATCCAATGATCATTATCGTCATTTTTTAGACGGTCAATAATGATTGATATTCTCTTTCTCCGGAGAGATATATCAGTTATTATTGTAATTCTAATTATGAAATTAATGATCTTCAATCCATATTAGCTTAGCCAAATACCAGATTAAATCTTATTTTGATCTTTCGAGGTCAAATACGATTCCTCTTGGATTTGACTACGATAATAAGGACAACGTTAAAGTTTTGTAATATGAACCAATTAGTGAATGATATCTTCACCCTTTTTGAGATGATATATCATTTCTAATCCTGAGTTCTATTACAAAATCAGAATTTTAAATTTAATAATCCCAAAGATAATTAAATATTTTTCAAAATCTATATATAAATAAATATATTTTTTTTAATCAAAACAGTTACATGATCTATATCATGAATAGCATTGCAACCTACAGGACAAGAAAAATCATTATGCAATCTTCTATACGAAAGGAAATGAAATGTTGGAATAACATTATTAAACACATGCCACCAAAACACCTCAACTCGAGGCATAAGTTTATCCTTTTTTATCCTGTTCCAGTAAGGAACATAAGGATTAACTTGCATTAAAACTTTAGAAACCAATGTAGTAATTGATTTTTCAGAGTATTGAAATACCAGTTCAATTCCATTCTCAACTAAATCTAGGATAATTTTAATTTGACATATTCGCTCCACAAGCTCTAAGTAGAAGATCTTACATGGCTCCTAAAAATCCCAAACACCATCTTAAATGAGCTAATGAATGGATAATCCCTTTAAATTCCTAGATGCCAAAAATGTTATCCATTTATTAACGCATTTATCCTACATAAAAACATCCTTATAGACATCTATAGAGCCGCCAATTGAAATTTCCCACCTAGCAATAAAATTAAAAAATCTTCCACCTACAGAGATAATTTTCCAAGTAGCCAAGCCTCCCTTATATGTTCCAACCTTATTCAACCGAGAACCATCTCTCAGTTTCAGAGTTTTATTTAATAGTGAATCCTTTTCTTGAAATTTTTTCCAAGCCAATTTAGCTCTCAAAGGTCCAACCTTACTAGCACAAGAATGGATACCACGACCTCCCCACTTAATAGGATTGCACAACACATTCCAGCAAACATAATTAAGGCCATGCCTTCACCTTGCTTATTCTAAATAAAATTTCTATACATCTTATCAATCTCATCCTAAACTCCTTTAGGGATAAATGAATGCGTACAATGAAAGGTAGGATAAGATATCATAACTAATTTCACAAGAATAAAATTCCCTACCAATGAAATGAACTTGCTCCCCCAAATATTTAGCATTCTCATAGTTTTGTCAAAAATGAATTGGAAATCCGCACGTACTAGTCTCCTCAAAGCAATTTTTTACTCCAAGATATCTGAATTCTCTAACTTGATTCATCTCCATAATACGAGTAATGGCTTTCCTTCTCTTCTTCTTAACAGACTTACCAAAAATAATAGCAAACTTACCAAGTTAATTCTTTGATCCATCCAACTATAGAAATCCGTCAAAACACTCTTGACCTCCTTCACAGCCTTCTAACTAGCTTCAAAAAATATAATTATATCATATGCATATAACATGTGTGAAATACTTGTGCCAGTTGCATAAATACAAACTCCAATAAATTCACCTTTTTGAGTAAGAGGATTCGATAAAAGTTGAGAGAAAAAAATAAACAAGAAAGGCGAGATAGGACAACCTCGACGGAAGCCGCTTTTAGCATTTATCCAATTAGAAGAAGGTCCATTAATCATCAAAGAAAACCTATGATTTTCCACACATTGCAAAATAAGATTGAAAAACTTCATAGGGAAACTAAAATACTCCAAAATTTTCCTCAAGGAGTCCTAACACATGCAATCATACACTTGCTCCATATCAATTTTGAAAGAAACTAAACCTTTAGAAGATTTAGAAAACCGGGACTTGTAGAAAACTTCTTGACCTATAAGCACATGATCAAACAAAAATCTTCCCTTAATGAAAGCAGCTTGCTCAACCAAAATCAGTTTCGGCAGGATGGAAATTAGTCTATTGAAAAGGACCTTGGCAACTACCTTGTAGACAGTTTTACAAAGGCTGGTTGACCTATAATTGGTTGGAAACATAGGAATGTTCATCTTCGATATAAGCACCACTAATATATCTTTCCACTTCGCATTCATTTTACCATAATAAAAAAACTTTTTAATAGCATCCCATAACTCTTCCTTAATAATACTCCAATAAGCTTTCACAAATGAATAGGAAATACCATCATTACCAGGAACAATTTTAGCATCGGCTTAATTCACAATCTCTTCAACTTCCTCCAAAAAAAAACATTCCTATTCATTAAACTTCTATCATCTTCATCAACAGAACTTAAAGTAGATGGCCAAACTTCCATAATATAATCCATTTTCTTCCATTTCTTATTAAAGAATCGGATAAATAATTCTTCAATCAGAATTTAATCATTAACCAAAGCTCCATTATCCTCTTTGACCTTGTAGATCTAATTAGAATTCCTCCATGCACAAGAAAATGATCAAAAAAACTTAGTATTCTGTCACCTTCATTAATCCATTTGGACCTTGCACATTGCCTCCACCAGGTATTTAAATGAGCCAACGTAGAATTTAACTCGGACACTTTCACCTTGAGATTCTAGCTTTCCTCTTTCGAGAGAACACCTACATCAGCTTCTTTCATTTGCGACTCTCATATCTCTTTCAAAAGACAATCCTTTAATTGAGATAAAAACTCTTTAGCATTGCATTACTTCAGAAGAATAATACTTTTAATGCTCTACTACACTTTATATTTAGAATATCAGAAGGATTACCAGCCACCTTTTTACTCAATTCTTTCCTTAGCACACTATAACATGTCGGAAAAGAAGACTAGAAATTTTCAAATTTAATAATTTTTTTAGCCACCAGAATTAGCTCCAAAAGATCTAATACGACTGGACAATGGTCAGAAGCAACACTAGATAAATGCCTAACCACCATTCGATGAGACAAATTGAATGCTGATGAATTAAAAAAAAAAACATCTATCTAGCCTCTCCATTATTCAAGCCTAACCAACATTATTATTACTCCATGTAAATTTTGGACCAATATACCCAACTTCATATAGGTCATTATTAGCCAAAAAGGCATACATCTCCTTAGGTCCTTGGGAAAAAAACAAATCTCTTCCCACTCCTGTTGTCTTCCTTTGATAAATGACAACTAAAATCTCCATCTACAATCATAGGCAGATTTTTGGAAGAATAAACTTCCAACTTACTCCATAATTCCCTTCTCTCTTGTAAAAGTTTTATCTCCCATAAATTAAAGAAATCATCCACTCACATTTATTTAATACCTACAATTCACCAATAACAATTGGAAAGAAGACCCAAAATAGAAAATGAAGCTACATTGGTCTTCCAAAGCATCAAAATTCCTCCAAATAAACCTTCTGAGGGAACTTGAAAATAATCCCAATCTACACCAATCAATACATTAACTTCTATTATATCAATGAAAGTTATCTTAGTAACAAACATACAAAAAAAACCCCATGCTACCTAACAAACTCTTTGAGATATAGAGATGCTTTCCTCTTTCTAGCTCCACTATAATTCAAAAAAATAATATATGTCATTATTGATGAAGAGGGGAAGAATTCACAGCTCTGTATTTTAACTTGCCATCAAATTTTCTATTTATGAGAGATAACTTTATAGGACCCAAACCTTTGAGTTTTTTTGAGGGTTTCTTCTTAACAATTCTCTCCCATTCTAGCTCATCCAGTAGCTTAATTCCCAAGGCTTGACTAGATGACTGGTCAAAAAATCAACAAATACATTAAATAAGGCTTGAGGGGTCAAATCCATCTATCTCGCATTCCAACTCATCTAGTAGCTTAAACTAACTCCAAAAGCTTCATAGTCATCATCCTAATCTAGCTTAAACCATGGTTAACCCTAAATAACCATAGTGGCCACCCATATGAAAATTCCCTAGGGTTTTTGATGCCCAGCTCGTTCTCCTACTTCTTAATAGTCTGGGCTGGCTGTTAATTATACAGACCATGTCTCTGATGCATCCCAACCATCCACAACACCTCTAGTAGTTAGAATAGGGTAAACCTCATGAAAGTTCTCATTCAAACTACGTTCAACCTGCATACCTTCTCCCCCTGCTCTATTGTTTCATTTTGCATTCCCATAGACTCCTTTGTACTCTTCGATCATTTCTCAATTATTTGAAGCTCACCCATGGCAAGGTTGATGAAGAACTAAAGCTCCTTCAGTCCCATGTTATCCAACTCTACATTAGGCATCTATCCGAGCTTAGTGTCTTCTACAAAGTTATAGAGGAGTTTTAAGACTAGCCATCTAACACCTTCTGAGACAATCTCTATTAAGGTAAAATTGAAACCCTAGGTGTTTAACTAAGTCCTTAATTATCATGATAGACAATGCATGAATAGCTATGAGAAATGTCCCCCACTGTTTCCTCAACCATTTAAAAGCTTTCTTTGAAATCTTACTTTCTTTTAATCTATGTATATAAAGCTCAAGATTAAAAATAAGTTTATGTTTTTCGATTATCTTAGGAAGAAGATAGAATCACAATCTTCTATTTGATTAATCAGATTTATATCATTGTGCTTTTGCCATTTTTCGAGTATATCGGACCCGCTCTAATCACTCAGAACTACAAGATTTGATCCTAGCCATCTATTTTATTTCACACTAGATCAAATGACTATAAACATTATCGCACTAGATAGGTGGCTACTCAGTGACCACCTTCATTATATTTGAGTTAGCTAATGGTGTCCTGCCGTGTGAAAAGTTGTCACCACCATATGGATAATTCCTCTTAAAAAATTTCTTAAATGAATTAAATATCAAAAACTTTAAAAATACATAAATAATTCTTTTCTCCATCAAATAAAGAAAATAAATATTCATTCTCTTCGGAAATAAGATTCCAACATTTTAAAAATAAAATGGAGTTCCAAAGGTTGAATGTACAGGGCGCAATTTCACATTGAGTGTTTATCTAATTTTATTAAATACTCGTATGTTCTTCTAATTAAGCTTAAATTTTCCTGGGATAGTACGAGGGATGTTTATTACATCCACTAATGTTTGTAGGGTTATTTCAGATCAATATTACTAATACATGATTTTACAAAAAACCCTAGGTCATGGTATGACCTAGATTTTCAAAAGTTCATAGTTAATTAGAGTCTATCCCAATCATTTCATGTTAGGGATTTATGAAATCAATATGATAGGCTCTTTATTTGAAAATAAATTTAGGATATGATCATGCGGAGTTTGAGAAAAAATGGTCGTTAATTGTTCATGAATTTTTGTATATTGCTTGTTAAATAGGCATGAAATTAAGTTCAAATTAGGAGAAGAATTCTTTGAGGATGTCCCCTACATTATTTTAACTTCTTAGCTAAATTTGATGTATATCCTTTATGTACTTGACTTTTTAATTTTGTTCAATCATTAGGACACTAATTTTCTTGTATTTTATGAAATACATGACACATTTTTCTTATTTCCTGTCCTTTTTATAAATTTTTTTTAACATGTATATACATATATATATATATATATATATATATATATATATATATATATATATATATGAATTTCTATGGAGCCCTAATGAATTTTCTAGATGTAGCTTATCAAATAATTTTACTGAATTTTGATTAATAACTAGAGTTTCATCTTTAAGCCAAACAAATATCTAAATAGATCTAAATAAACTTTGGTAAATTTGTAGAATTTTTTGTTTGATTTTTAATCTGATTTATTTAAGAAAATAATATTTTTCATTATAACACAAATTTCTCAAAATAAATTGCAAGTTGTTTTACTTGAGTGGTAGTTAACTTTGAATCTTTAGTGTTTCTTTGAAGATATGAATATATTAGATCATATATATGCTTGAGAGGTAGCTAGTTTGAATCTTTAGTGCTACTTTTCAAAAATGTGCCACTACCAAAAAACCGCTGCATTTGGTATGTTTTACGATATAAGTTTTAGGTTCATATATATCATTTCCAAAATACAAAAAGTCTTGTATTTTAGTTTCCAAGCAAAGATGTGGTTGCTATATGAAAAACTTAGCTTTTTGAGAGTTGTGCAAAGCTCTTGTTTTAGCATTCATTTGTTCAAATGATGTGACCATTAAATAAGTGACATTTATGCATCATTTCTATGATGATAATTGCATGATTTATATGAAGTTGTGTGAGAAGCATTTTTTTTGTGACTATAATGATTGAAATTTTGTTTAAAACCCATGACGTGGTGGACTTTTTATAAATTTTTCAAAGGCTTGGAGGTGCTTGAGGAGGATTTTGATAGGAGAAGATTTCATGCTGTAAGTTTCTATATATATGAATTTCTATGGAGCCCTAATGAATTTTCTAGATGTAGCTAATCAAATAATTTTACTGAATTTTGATTAAAAACTAGAGTTTCATCTTTAAGCCAAACAAATATCTAAATAGATCTAAATAAACTTTGGTAAATTTGTAGAATTTTTTGTTTGATTTTTAATCTGATTTATTTAAGAAAATAATATTTTTCATTAGTTAGAAAGAAAGCGAAGCTATACGAACACAAATTTCTCAAAATAAATGGAGCCAATATTTAGAGTTTTAGTTGCGTGCAAGTTGTTTTACTTGAGTGGTAGTTAACTTTGAATCTTTAGTGTTTCTGTGAAGATATGAATATATTAGATCATATATGCTTGAGAGGTAGCTAGTTTGAATCTTTAGTGCTACTTTTCAAAAATGAATATATTATATTATAAATTGCCACTACCAAAAAACCGCTGCCAAAACCCCTCATTTGCACCTAATTTTCTTTACAACAGTAGCAGTTTAGTTTTAGCATTCATTTATGTTTTGAAACCGCGGCAACAAAATGATATATCGGTTTAGTTTTAGCATTCATTTATGTTCATATATATATATATATATATATATATATATATATATATATATATATATATATATATATATATATATATATATATATATATCACTTCCAAATACAAACTCTGCCCCGTTGTAAGACTCAAATATTTCTTGTATTTTAGTTTCCAAGCAAAGATGTGGTTGCTATATGAAAAACTTAGCTTTTTGAGAGTTGTGCAAAGCTCTTGTTTTAGCATTCATTTGACACATTTTTCTTATTTCAAATGATGTGACTATATTTTGATTCATTAAATAAGTTAAAATAAAATTATCATTTAAATCATGTTCATTAACATGGCTTTTTTATGCGGTGTGAGAAGAGAAAATAAAATTATCATTTCTATGATGATAATTGCATGATTTATATGAAGTTGTGTGAGAAGCATTTTTTTTGTGACTATAATGATTGAAATTTTGTTTAAAACCCATGACGTGGAGATCTATCATTTCCAATTTAAAAGACTTTTTATAAATTTTTCAAAGGCTTGGAGGTGCTTGAGGAGGATTTTGATAGGAGAAGATTTCATGGTAATGCTGTAAGTTGTAGGGGTTAAGACCGCCGCGAAAGGTCAATATTTGTGTTGTGATTACCTTATTGTTTGGTAGTATATATATATATATATATATATATATATATATATATATATATATATATATATATATATATATATATATATATATATATATATATATATATGAATTTCTATGGAGCCCTAATGAATTTTCTAGATGTAGCTAATCAAATAATTTTACTGAATTTTGATTAAAAACTAGAGTTTCATCTTTAAGCCAAACAAATATCTAAATAGATCTAAATAAACTTTGGTAAATTTGTAGAATTTTTTGTTTGATTTTTAATCTGATTTATTTAAGAAAATAATATTTTTCATTAGTTAGAAAGAAAGCGAAGCTATACGAACACAAATTTCTCAAAATAAATGGAGCCAATATTTAGAGTTTTAGTTGCGTGCAAGTTGTTTTACTTGAGTGGTAGTTAACTTTGAATCTTTAGTGTTTCGGTGAAGATATGAATATATTAGATCATATATGCTTGAGAGGTAGCTAGTTTGAATCTTTAGTGCTACTTTTCAAAAATGAATATATTATATTATAAATTGCCACTACCAAAGAACCGCTGCCAAAACCCCTCATTTGCACCAGATTTTCTTTACAACAGCAGCGGTTTAGTTTTAGCATTCATTTATGTTTTGAAACCGCGGCAACAAAACGATATAGCGGTTTAGTTTTAGCATTCATTTATGTTTTGAAACCGCGGCAACAAAACGATATAGCGGTTTAGTTTTAGCATTCATTTATGTTCATATATATCATTTCCAAAATACAAACTCTGCCCCGTTGTAAGACTCAAATATTTCTTGTATTTTAGTTTCCAAGCAAAGATGTGGTTGCTATATGAAAAACTTAGCTTTTTGAGAGTTGTGCAAAGCTCTTGTTTTAGCATTCATTTGACACATTTTTCTTATTTCAAATGATGTGACTATATTTTGATTCATTAAATAAGTTAAAATAAAATTATCATTTAAATCATGTTCATTAACATGGCTTTTTTATGCGGTGTGAGATGAGAAAATAAAATTATCATTTCTATGATGATAATTGCATGATTTATATGAAGTTGTGTGAGAAGCATTTTTTTTGTGACTATAATGATTGAAATTTTGTTTAAAACCCATGACGTGGTGATCTATCATTTCCAATTTAAAAGACTTTTTATAAATTTTTCAAAGGCTTGGAGGTGCTTGAGGAGGATTTTGATAGGAGAAGATTTCATGGTAATGCTGAAAGTTGTAGGGGTTAAGACCGCCGCGAAAGGTCAATATTTGTGTTGCGATTACCTTATTGTTTGGTAGTATATATATATATATATATATATATATATATATATATATATATATATATATATATATATATATATATATATATATATATATATATATATATATATATATGAATTTCTATGGAGCCCTAATGAATTTTCTAGATGTAGCTAATCAAATAATTTTACTGAATTTTGATTAAAAGCTAGAGTTTCATCTTTAAGCCAAACAAATATCTAAATAGATCTAAATAAACTTTGGTAAATTTGTAGAATTTTTTGTTTGATTTTTAATCTGATTTATTTAAGAAAATAATATTTTTCATTAGTTAGAAAGAAAGCGAAGCTATACTAACACAAATTTCTCAAAATAAATGGAGCCAATATTTAGAGTTTTAGTTGCGTGCAAGTTGTTTTACTTGAGTGGTAGTTAACTTTGAATCTTTAGTGTTTCTGTGAAGATATGAATATATTAGATCATATATGCTTGAGAGGTAGCTAGTTTGAATCTTTAGTGCTACTTTTCAAAAATGAATATATTATATTATAAATTGCCACTACCAAAAAACCGCTGCCAAAACCCCTCATTTGCACCAGATTTTCTTTACAACAGCAGCGGTTTAGTTTTAGCATTCATTTATGTTTTGAAACCGCGGCAACAAAACGATATAGCGGTTTAGTTTTAGCATTCATTTATGTTTTGAAACCGCGGCAACAAAACGATATAGCGGTTTAGTTTTAGCATTCATTTATGTTCATATATATCATTTCCAAAATACAAACTCTGCCCCGTTGTAAGACTCAAATATTTCTTGTATTTTAGTTTCCAAGCAAAGATGTGGTTGCTATATGAAAAACTTAGCTTTTTGAGGGCTGTGCAAAGCTCTTGTTTTAGCATTCATTTCACACATTTTTCTTATTTCAAATGATGTGACTATATTTTGATTCATTAAATAAGTTAAAATAAAATTATCATTTAAATCATGTTCATTAACATGGCTTTTTTATGCGGTGTGAGATGAGAAAATAAAATTATCATTTCTATGATGATAATTGCATGATTTATATGAAGTTGTGTGAGAAGCATTTTTTTTTATGACTATAATGATTGAAATTTTGTTTAAAACCCATGATGTGGTGATCTATCATTTCCAATTTAAAAGACTTTTTATAAATTTTTCAAAGGCTTGGAGGTGCTTGAGGAGGATTTTGATAGGAGAAGATTTCATGGTAATGCTGTAAGTTGTAGGGGTTAAAATCGCCGCGAAAGGTCAATATTTGTGTTGCGATTACCTTATTTTTTGGTAGTATATATATATATATATATATATATATATATATATATATATATAACTTTTTGATTGATAATCAAAATTTACGAAAAATAAACCAAAGTGATCTGCCTATAAATTTGATCTAACAAACAAGATAAGTCACGATATATAATTATGTACACAATATATGTACACTTAAAAAAAAAAGTCACTATATATAATTAGTCCAAGCTGAAACGCTCTTGTTATTTTTATACATCCACATAGGAAGAACTGTCTCAAATTTAAATTGATGCCACTTTTCAGAAATTTAAATTGATGCCGCATAAGATTATGGCTCACAGATCTTAAATGGCGGAAGGCACATAGGCAGAGAACTCTTCCCCGTCATTTGGTCGATCTTCTCTCCGGCATTTTTGCCTATGACGTATAACAGCTTTTCTATAGAAATAAAGAAATAGAAGCCAAGACTATATTCCTCTATTCTTAAGATCTTTCCTTCTCCCATCGTCCCCTGCGTGCTCTTTCTTTAAAACGAGAAGCAAACGAACCACTTTCAATTCGGAGAACGAACTCGAAAGGGAGATGTGCAGTGATCCTATTTTCTCCACGGACAGTAGCGAGGATGAATACGAAGATGCAGAGGAGAACTTCGAAGATGCGGAGGAGAATGACGATGATGATGGGAATGACACACATGTGGCGCTTGGCTCTCAAGTGTCTCTCAGGGAACTACTCGAGATGGACCAGGTTCCACCTTTTCCTTTCTTTATCTTCCTTTTCAAATTCTCTGTTGGGCGAGAGAGAAACTAGAATGGAGGTTATAGTTATTTGGTTTCTACTTCTTATTTATTTATTTTAATGATTGGATTGAGGTTCGTGTTGATTAGGATGACGAGAGCCTGAGGAGATGGAAAGAGCAGCTGCTTTCCGGCGTTGATTGGTCTGAAGTTGGAGGTATGAATGTTTGATATCATCAGATCTTTCCCTATTTTATATTGAATTCATTTTCAATTCCATATTTTTTAATTATTACTTTTTCTAGCTCTGTTCTTGTGAAATGAATGATACTTTTCTCTATTGATCCTTCAATTATCTATCTGATTTTGCTCTTTTTTTTATACTTCAATAAAAAACAACTTGTTTAATTTTGTGGCTTAACTAATGCAGAGAATCCTGATACACAAGTGACGATCCAGAGCCTCACAATCATCACTTCTGATAGATCAGACATTGTTCTACCTATCCCGTTCAACCGGAATATGAGGAGATTTGCATTTACTCTTAAGCTGGAAAGTCACTACCGATTCAAATTATCATTCACTGTGTCGAATAATATTGTATCAGGACTCCGTTACACGAACATTGTGTGGAAAAGGCCTCAATTGTTGCAAGGTAGAGAAAGACGAGCAAGCAATACTTCCTTTAATTCTTTTAACTGTTCTTTCATATCATTTTGGTTTTGGTTCAGTTGGTCACTTAATATGCGACTTGCTTGATATTGTGCAGTTGAAAATAAAAACGTTATGCTGGGAACTTTCAGCCCTCAAAATGAGCCATACACGTATGAGCTAGAAGAAGATATCAACCCTTCTAGCTTAAATTCACTGGGGGAATATATTGCTGAAATAATGGAAAACAACATTCATGTTTGAGGCTCTTTTGTTTCTTTTATTAAAAACTTACAAGGATCTCTTTTTTTATGTTTCAGTTTGTGGATGATGATGATAAATGCTATTTGCAAATGATCTATGAGTTCCAGATAAGAGATGATTTGTCATAGGCTTTTTCACAAGCCTAAAAATTAGCCAATGATATGAATTTTATATTAGTTATTGCACATTGATATTCTTAACTCTTTTATTTGGGATGTCATTAGTTTCAACTTTGCTATTCTTAGCTTTTTTATTTGGGATGTCATTAGTCATGATAATAAGGTTCCTCCTTTTATGACTTTGTTAATGGAGGAACATGTGGTATCTAGTTTGTTATTTGTTTCCATTTTTCTTATTAATGCAATTTTATGCATTTTCTACTAAAAAAAATAGATAAACTATGATTAGCAAGAAATGACACAAAAAATAATTGCATTCACACCTTTATAAAAGGATTTATGTAGCTGACAGGATAAAGGCAATATGTTGTTGTTGTTGTTGTTATAATCTATTAAAGTTATAGAATACGAATGATACCTAACAGACTTTCTGTTTTGCTCAAGAAAAAATTCAATACGTAAAACTTCAAAAAAATTATTTGGTTCGATGAAAGAAAAAAAATTATTTAGTATTTAAAATTTCTCATTCAATTCATTTTCAATATATTTAAAACTTTTTTGATCTGAGCGAATTTTTAAAAAAATTATTTGGGAACAAGCACTGATATCAAACAAAAAAATGACATAACGCATTTTGATTGGTCTCCGAATATCATTCGGTGTCCTCACATAATAATTTCTCCTACTATAGAGGAAATAGCATAATCAAAAAACCTAATGGAAAATGCAACCAATCCTTCAGTTCAGCGGCAAAAGACATTTCTTTTTAAGTAAAATCCTAAAATCATTACAAGACTAACAAATCTTCTTTATTGTTACACATTCAACCAGAAGTCTATATATCTAAAGAAATCATCAGCAAGTATCCTATTGACATAGAAAAATTAGAAGCTAGAAATCCACTTTAATCCTAAATCAAGTAGGGTGAACTAATTGAGGAAGGCCTTGAAATCCTCGTAGGAGTGCTTTGCATCATCCGCCGCACACATCTCTCTTATGCTATGCATTGATAGTTGAGGAGCACCAACATCAACGATCCTGATTCCAACGCCACTTGCAAGTATGGGGCTTATGGTAGAACCACATGGCATGTCGTTCCGGACCACAAAATCCTACTAGTATCAGTATCATCATCATCATCATCATCAATATTTAAGCAACTAAAATTTTGCTTGGGATGGATTTCTTAATGCTTCTTAAATAAGCTTTCGAGTACAAAAATTAAAAATTTTATATTAAAAAGCTGATTTAAAAAGCATCAAGAAATTCATTCCAAACGAAGTCTCAGTTGGCATCGAGACCATGTTATGAAAATGACAATCAAGGTAAGCAGTTTGCTGCCTTTATGATGTGTCAGGATAAGAAAATTTCATGATTCACAAACAAAAATGCCTGGTTTAAGGTAAGAAAGAGAACCGAAGTGATCATAAACAAGTTACCAACTAAGGCTTCGTTTGTGACGGCTATCTTCCTGCTTCTTAAAATAGTTTTTTAGTCAAAAATTAAAATTTTTATACTAGAAATCAACTTAAGAAACAATAAAAAAACCATCCCAAACGAAGCTTAATTTTGTTTATTATTCTAGTTTGAAGGAAACGTTTTTACAATTATAATCTAGATAATAGCAGAAAGTCTCTCTCGTTACAGGTTATTGTTTCCCATGGAAGGGACTTGATTTCTATTGTGAAGCAACTGCTAATCTATAAGGAAGCATGGATGTCATGCAAGATCAGAAGAGAAGTGGATATGGTATTAAGCAAGTCAAAACATTGTCATTAGCAATTAGCACGTAAGAAAGATCTACAAGACTACATCTCTGGACCCATACTTCTTGTTTAGTAAAATATAATTTAATCAACCTCCAACCGGATCATATTCTTGTCATAACTCAATCGAAAAAACTATATATTTTTTAGCGCATTAATATGTCCATCAAAATGATTAGGCCAATACCTTCTATCTTCAATTTTAGAATGTGCTTACCTGAATGGCCATGTCATGCCTTTCAGCAATCTCTGTAAATATAAATGATGTGATGGCATTCGTCGCATATCTCTGATTAGCATTGTGATTTATCCCAAGCCCACCGTGCAACTTAGGTTGATGATTATCCTCATGCTTGTCCTGGTAAGAGAATCATAGAGCATTAAAAGGAAATAATAATAATAATAATAAAGCTTTGTTTGGGCGATTTTTTAATGCTTATTAAAACAAATTTCTAGTTTAAAAATTAAAATTTTTATACTAAAAAATAACTTTTAAAAATAGTAAGAAACCCATCCCAAAAGAAGCCTAAGTGGTTCAGATAGCAACGCTCGTAGTGACAACAAAACAATCAAAAAGGTTGAAATGCAAGAAAGATGCTACAAGTTCCCAATGGACCAAGCCTAACAATCTTGAACTTTATTTTATTGTAGCATATATACCATGCGACGTCAAGAACTAGAAAAATGATTTACCATATAGTTAGGATGTATGGCATGCGCCATGCTGCGGAAACGAGGAAACTTTGCTGGATTGCTTTGTCAACTAACTAAAAGATAAAGATTAAAGGATTAATGATGCATGAAAAAAAAAGTATGTAAAACAACCAACTAAAATATTGATTATAAAACAAAAAATATTTTCAAAAATTGATGAAAATATCACTTTCTAGAACCTAAGGTAATATTTATTTATGATTCGTGTTATCAATAAGAAGTTAACAGAGTGTACCATTGGAAATTTGCAATTCAACATTTTGGCAGATTGAATATTATAAATAAAGGACATATTGGGGTGATATTCTTCATTTGCTAAAAAATCAAAATTACAATAGAGATTTGTAAATACTATGTTTTATACGTAGTAATTAAGTGGCATGTATAATTGATTTCAATTTCTACCTTGGTGTTTGAAGAGTTGAAAGAATTTGTTATTCTGGACAAAACATCTAACATCACAGGAGAATAAGCTTCTTGAGCTGAGTTCGATCAAACCTCCTCATGATCAAACAGGGCCACCATTCTCACACCAATCTCTTCATCCAGAGAACTTTCAAAACTTGTTGAGTCTATCAATGCCTAGAGTGAGGAAAATAAAATTAACATTTCAAATTGGGAAAAAGAGGTGTGTCCGACACTATATTTTGTGATAATAAGTATTTTATTGCATTTTTTAAGAATGTTCTCGTTATGAGTACCTCTATCTGATTAGAGAAAAAAATAAAGCATTATGTAAATTTTATATATTCAAATAGGAGATAGACAAAAAATTTGATAAAGTCATCAAAATTGTTAAATATGGTCTTGGTGAGTGTTATGGCAAACATTACGCTATTGGATAGCACATGGGACCATTTTCTATCTACTTAAAAGTTTACAATTGTTGGCCAATATACCAAGTCTGATAGTCTTTTAAACATTGATAAAAGGAGTCACTATACCCTTAAGGATATGTTGAGTAGCATGATACAAAGGATAAACTTACACGATGATTTATGCAATAAAGCAGTTAAAATAGCCTTATAAATTTTGAATCGAGTTCCCAGTAAGTTTTTAAATTTTTTTTTGAAACTTGAGTGAGGAGAAAACCTAGTCTTAACCATTTTGGAGTACCAGGTTGCCCTGCATAGGTGAAGCTTAAAAATTCCTCTGAGAGTAGTTTTGACCCTATAACAAATTATTTTTATTGGTTATCCAAAGCATTCAAAGGGATATAAGATTTGTTGCCATGTTCATGTCCCCTGAATTTTTTAGTCTCAAATGATAAAGCTTTAGAATTAAATGTTGGTCAAGTGAAACATAGACAGTTTCATTCCTAAAGAGCATTTTAAGACAATTGAGATTCCTTTATCAATTAGAGAAGAAACTATTGCACTAATTCCAACCACAAATTTTCCTCCACTGAAAAGATTAATTAGACAAAGGAGGTTGGCTATTTAAAATAACTAACTTGTTTAAATGGTGAAAGTGATTTTGATAGAGGAGAGAATGTTGAACCAATAATATATTATGAAGCTATTTCAAGTTCTTAATCTCATATGTGGATTAGTGCCATGAAAAATGAAATGTTAACAATGTTTCATAATAATGTATAAGATATTGCTGAGCTGCACCAAAGACATTAGATTGTTAAATGTAAGTTGCTTTTCAAGACCAAGAAAGACTACAAGGGAAAGATTAAATGTTCCAGAGTTAGAATAGTTGCTAAAAGAATTGACTTGAGAACATATATGGATTTTAAATTTTAACGATATATTTTCTCCTTATCTTCAAAAATTTCATTCAGGGTTATTATGGCATGTGTGGTTCATTTTAATTTAGGGACTATTTAGTTGGTTGTAAAGTGAATGCAGTTTAAAATAAATGCAATCATAAGTAAATACTTGAGATTATTTGATTGTTTGTAAAGTGACTGCAGGAGAATTCTTTTTTGATACGCAAAGTAAAGTAAAATATGTATATTCCTCTCCAAAATATATATAGATACACATGCACACAAAAAAACCAAGATGAAACAATAGAGATGGGAAAAAAATATAGTGTTGATTCCTCTCAAAAATCTTGCTTCCAATCAAAATGTCATCACTTCTGATTGGACAGAAAAAGAACATCATCGAAGGAAGTTGCAGCCAAGTAGAGAAGAAATGGAGTGGAGAATTGATTCTAATTTTGTGTTTCAAACTACTCAAGTTTATATATGAAATTAAAAAGAACGTCTACAATACAGATTTTTAGTATTTAATCACCTTAACAGATGTTGCAAGCACACGGACAAGATGACTCTGTGTATTAACTTTGAATCCATCCATAACACCCCTGCATGGAAGAAGTGAAACATCATATTAGTGCTGACATAATGAATGAGTTGTTTCTATCAACTCATTAATTCCAAAGAAGAATAAGTTCTGGAAATATCATTCCAAACAGAAAGATTGCTAGAAACAATATACCTTCAAATTTTTAAAGTTTGCAAAACATTGCCATTAAGGTCATACGATCACAATAGATTGGAGGCAACATTATTTAGGGAAAAACATTTTAGCACATTTATACTTGTCTACACCTTTAATTAAGTTGAACAAGTTGAATGAAAAAACTGGGAAATTAATAGGTACCCCCTGAACCTTTAGGAATGCCAGGTTTTTGCAAGGGCATAAATATCAAGATGAATAGCCAATGTAGGTATCCACATGATTGGATCTTGAATCCTGATAAGCTTATCCGTGTAAGAGACTGAACCATCCTTCATTTCCTTTACAATTAGCCGACCTACAACTGTTAAGTTACTATCGAACCAGGTGTGCCACAACCCACCACCATATGTCTGCACGCCCACTTCCAAATTTTCTCCTTTCGTTACCTAAAAAAAGTCATATCGTGAACAACAACTCCATTCTTAAAAGTTAACCATTTTCATTTTCTACTGCTTATATCTCTTTTTGTTTAGATAAAATCATGCCAAAAAATACTTCTAAATAATACCAAATAAAGGATAGTTAGCACATAAATTTGCTAACTTATTACACCTCCTATCAACACAATTGAAAATAACATGATTAAAGTCTTTTAAGAAAAAAAAGTCCTTCATCCACTGACCACCCTTCTTAGCTAAATTTACAAGGAATTTAATTATGTTTTAATTATCACCTTCAATGATAATTCCCTTATAGAGGAACATACAATACTAAATAACACTCCTTAAAGCTTTAATAGCTAAAAGTTCTAACCGACTAATATCCCAATGAACACAATTCATCCTAAATGCTAGTAGAAATATGCCTTTGATATCACAAAATAAACCACCAATATTGAATTTATACGTAGGAAGTAGAGAAGCATCATCATTTACTTTGATCCAATTGGGTAGAGGAGGGTGCCAATTATTTAATAGCTTGTTCGACTAATTAACAGCTAGTTGCCCGAATTGCAGTCATATCCCAAGGAAGAATATGAAGCAAAGCTTACCTATTGAGCAGCAATCAGATAAGAGCTATCGTTAATACCTTCATGAATATATTTATTCCTAGACTTAAAAAAAAAACAACTTTGCAATACAAATTAGGTAAGAACACATTACTTGAACTAAGCCAGATCAACCACTAACAGCATTCTTCAAATGAGTTGAAATAAAGAATACGAAAGCCCCAACAATTTAAGTGTTTAAAAACGTCTAGCAGATTCATGCACTTTGTAGTCACATGATCTATATCATGAATAGCATTGCAACCTACAGGACAAGAAAAATCATTATGCAATCTTCTATACGAAAGGAAATGAAATGTTGGAATAACATTATTAAACACATGCCACCAAAACACCTCAACTCGAGGCATAAGTTTATCCTTTTTTATCCTGTTCCAGTAAGGAACATAAGGATTAACTTGCATTAAAACTTTAGAAACCAATGTAGTAATTGATTTTTCAGACAATTGAAATACCAGTTCAATTCCATCCTCAACTAAATCTAGGATAATTTTAATTTGACATATTCGCTCCACAAGCTCTAAGTAGAAGATCTTACATGGCTCCTAAAAATCCCAAACACCATCTTAAATGAGCTAATGAATGGATAATCCCTTTAAATTCCTAGATGCCAAAAATGTTATCCATTTATTAACGCATTTATCCTACATCAAAACATCCTTATAGACATTTATAGAGCCGCCAATTGAAATTTCCCACCTAGCAATAAAATTAAAAAATCTTCCACCTACAGAGATAATTTTCCAAGTAGCCAAGCCTCCCTTATATGTTCCAACCTTATTCAACCGAGAACCATATCTCAGTTCCAGAGTTTTATTTAATAGTGAATCCTTTTCTTGAAATTTTTTCCAAGCCAATTTAGCTCTCAAAGGTCCAACCTTACTAGCACAAGAATGGATACCACGACCTCCCCACTTAATAGGATTGCACAACACATTCCAACAAACATAATTAAGGCCAAGCCTTCACCTTGCTTATTCTAAATAAAATTTCTATACATCTTATCAATCTCATCCTAAACTCCTTTAGGGATAAATGAATGCGTACAATGAAAAGTAGGATAAGATATCATAACTAATTTCACAAGAATTAAATTCCCTACCAATGAAATGAACTTGCTCCCCCAAATATTTAGCATTGTCATAGTTTTGTCAAAAATGAATTGGAAATCCGCACGTACTAGTCTCCTCAAAGCAATTTTTACTCCAAGATATCTGAATTTTCTAACTTGATTCATCTCCATAATACGAGTAATGGCTTTCCTTCTCTTCTTAACAGACTTACCAAAAATAATAGCAAACTTACCAAGTTAATTCTTTGATCCATCCAACCATAGAAATCCGTCAAAACACTCTTGACCTCCTTCACAGCCTTCTAACTAGCTTCAAAAAATATAATTATATCATATGCATATAACAAGTGTGAAATCCTTGTGCCAGTTGCATAAATACAAACTCCAATAAATTCACCTTTTTGAGTAAGAGGATTTGATAAAAGTTGAGAGAAAAAAATAAACAAGAAAGGCGAGAGAGGACAACCTCGACGGAAGCCGCTTCTAGCATTTATCCAATTAGAAGAAGGTCCATTAATCATCAAAGAAAACCTATGATTTTCCACACATTGCAAAATAAGATTGAAAAACTTCATAGGGAAACTAAAATACTCCAAAATTTTCCTCAAGGAGTCCTAACACATGCAATCATACACTTGCTCCATATCAATTTTGAAAGAAACTAAACCTTTAGAAGATTTAGAAAACCTGGACTTGTAGAAAACTTCTTGAGCTATAAGCACATGATCAAACAAAAATCTTCCCTTAAAAAAAGCAGCTTGCTCAACCAAAATCAGTTTCGGCAGAATGGAAATTAGTCTATTGAAAAGGACCTTGGCAACTACCTTGTAGACAGTTTTACAAAGGCTGGTTGACCTATAATTGGTTGGAAACATAGGATTGTTCATCTTCGTTATAAGCACCACTAATATATCTTTCCACTTCGCATTCATTTTACCATAATAAAAAAACTTTTTAATAGCATCCCATAACTCTTCCTTAATAATACTCCAATAAGCTTTCACAAATGAATAAAAAATACCATCATTACCAGGAACAATTTTAGCATCGGCTTAATTCACAATCTCTTCAACTTCCTCCAAAAAAAAAACATTCCTATTCATTAAACTTCTATCATCTTCATCAACAGAACTTAAAGTAGATGGCCAAACTTCCATAATATAATCCATTTTCTTCCATTTCTTATTAAAGAATCGGATAAATAATTCTTCAATCAGAATTTAATCATTAACCAAAGCTCCATTATCCTCTTTGACCTTGTAGATCTAATTAGAATTCCTCCATGCACAAGAAAATGATCAAAAAAACTTAGTATTCTGTCACCTTCATTAATCCATTTGGACCTTGCACATTGCCTCCACCAGGTATTTAAATGAGCCAAGGTAGAATTTAACTCGGACACTTTCACCTTGAGATTCCAGCTTTCCTCTTTCGAGAGAACACCTACATCAGCTTCTTTCATTTGCGACTCTCATATCTCTTTCAAAAGACAATCCTTTAATTGAGATAAAAACTCTTTAGCATTGCATTACTTCAAAAGAATAATGCTTTTAATGCTCTACTACACTTTATATTTAGAATATCAGAAGGATTACCAGCCACCTTTTTACTCAATTCTTTCCTTAGCACACTATAACATGTCGGAAAAGAAGACTAGAAATTTTCAAATTTAATAATTTTTTTAGCCACCAGAATTAGCTCCAAAAGATTTAATACAACTGGACAATGGTCAGAAGCAACACTAGATAAATGCCTAACCACCATTCGATGAGACAAATTGAATGCTGATGAATTAAAAAAAAAAACATCTATCTAGCCTCTCCATTATTCAAGCCTAACCAACATTATTATTACTCCATGTAAATTTTGGACCAATATACCCAACTTCATATAGGTCATTATTAGCCAAAAAGGCATACATCTCCTTAGGTCCTTGGGAAAAAAACAAATCTCTTCCCACTCCTGTTGTCTTCCTTTGATAAATGACAACTAAAATCTCCATCTACAATCATAGGCAGATTTTTGGAAGAATAAACTTCCAACTTACTCCATAATTCCCTTCTCTCTTGTAAAAGTTTTATCTCCCATAAATTAAAGAAATCATCCACTCACATTTATTTAATACCTACAATTCACCAATAACAATTGGAAAGAAGACCCAAAATAGAAAATGAAGCTACATTGGTCTTCCAAAGCATCAAAATTCCTCCAAATAAACCTTCTGAGGGAACTTGAAAATAATCGCAATCTACACCAATCAATACATTAACTTCTATTATAACAATGAAAGTTATCTTAGTAACAAACATACAAAAAAAACCCCATGCTACCTAACAAACTCTTTGAGATATAGAGATGCTTTCCTCTTTCTAGCTCCACTATAATTCCAAAAAATAATATATGTCATTATTGATGAAGAGGGGAAGAATTCACAGCTCTGTATTTTAACTTGCCATCAAATTTTCTATTTATGAGAGATAACTTTATAGGACCCAAACCTTTGAGTTTTTTTGAGAGTTTCTTCTTAACATTTCTCTCCCATTCTAGCTCATCCAGTAGCTTAATTCCCAAGGCTTGACTAGATGACTGGTCAAAAAATCAACAAATACATTAAATAAGGCTTGAGTGGTCAAATCCATTTATCTCGCATTCCAACTCATCTAGTAGCTTAAACTAACTCCAAAAGCTTCATAGTCATCATCCTAATCTAGCTTAAACCATGGTTAACCCTAAATAACCATAGTGGCCACCCATATGAAAATTACCTAGGGATTTTGATGCCCAGCTCGTTCTCCTACTTTTTAATAGTCTGGGCTGGCTGTTAATTATACAGACCATGTCTCTGATGCATCCCAACCATCCACAACACCTCTAGTAGTTAAAATAGGGTAAACCTCATGAAAGTTCTCATTCAAACTACGTTCACCCTGCATACCTTCTCCCCCTGCTCTATTGTTTCATTTTGCATTCCCATAGACGCCTTTGTACTCTTCGATCATTTCTCAATTATTTGAAGCTCACCCATGGCAAGGTTGATGAAGAACTAAAGCTCCTTCAGTCCCATGTTATCCAACTCTACATTAGGCATCTATCCGAGCTTAGTGTCTTCTACAAAGTTATAGAGGAGTTTTAAGACTAGCCATCTAACACCTTCTGAGACAATCTCTATTAAGGTAAAATTGAAACCGTAGGTGTTTATCTAAGTCCTTAATTAACATGATAGACAATGCATGAATAGCTATGAGAAATGTCCCCCACTGTTTCCTCAACCATTTAAAAGCTTTCTTTGAAATCTTACTTTCTTTTAATCTATGTATATAAAGCTCAAGATTAAAAATAAGTTTATGTTTTTCGATTATCTTAGGAAGAAGATAGAATCACAATCTTCTATTTGATTAATCAGATTTATATCATTGTGCTTTTGCCATTTTCCGAGTATATCGGACCCGCTCTAATCACTCGGAACTACTAGATTTGATCCTAGCCATCTATTTTATTTCACACTAGATCAAATGACTATAAACATTATCGCACTAGATAGGTGGCTACTCAGTGACCACCTTCATTATATTTGAGTTAGCTAATGGTGTCCTGCCGTGTGAAAAGTTGTCACCACCATATGGATAATTCCTCTTAAAAATTTTCTTAAATGAATTAAATATCAAAAACTTTAAAAATACATAAACAATTCTTTTCTCCATCAAATAAAGAAAATAAATATTCATTCTCTTCGGAAATAAGATTCCAACATTTTAAAAATAAAATGGAGTCCAAAGTTTGAATGTACAGGGCTCAATTTCACATTGAGTGTTTATCTAATTTTATTAAATACTCGTATGTTCTTCTAATTAAGCTTAAATTTTCCTGTGATAGTATGAGGGATGTTTATTACATCCACTAATGTTTGTAGGGTTATTTCAGATCAATATTACTAATACATGAATTTACAAAAAACCCTAGGTCATGGTATGACCTAGATTTTCAAAAGTTCATAGTTAATTCAAGTCTATCCCAATCATTTCATGTTAGGGATTTATGAAATCAATATGATAGGCTCTTTATTTAAAAATAAATTTAGGATATGATCATGCGGAGTTTGAGAAAAAATGGTCGTTAATTGTTCATGAATTTTTGTATATTGCTTGTTAAATAGGCATGAAATTAAGTTCAAATTAGGAGGAGAATTATTTTAGGATGTCCCCTACATTATTTGAACTTCTTAGCTAAATTTGATGTATATCCTTTATGTACTTGACTTTTCAAGGCTAATTTTGATAATTCATTTCAATCCGCAGAGCATTAGGACACTAATTTTCTATGAAATGGTTGTACATGTGCGAGGGTTACTCACACAAGGTTTCAAACCCATTTGAACCATAGTGACATTTACGAAAGATAACTAAGGTTTGTGTATAGTGAAATATATATATATATATATATATATATATATATATATATATGAATTTCTATGGAGCCCTAATGAATTTTCTAGATGTAGCTTATCAAATAATTTTACTGAATTTTGATTAATAACTAGAGTTTCATCTTTAAGCCAAACAAATATCTAAATATATCTAATTAAACTTTGGTAAATTTGTAGAATTTTTTGTTTGATTTTTAATCTGATTTATTTAAGAAAATAATATTTTTCATTAGTTTGAAAGAAAGTGAAGCTATACTAACACAAATTTCTCAAAATAAATGGAGCCAATATTTAGAGTTTTAGTTGCGTGCAAGTTGTTTTACTTGAGTGGTAGTTAACTTTGAATCTTTAGTGTTTCTTTGAAGATATGAATATATTAGATCATATATACTTGAGAGGTAGCTAGTTTGAATCTTTAGTGCTACTTTTCAAAAATGAATATATTATATTATGAATTGCCACTACCAAAAAACCGCTGCCAAAACCCCTCATTTGCACCAAATATTCTTTACAACAGTAGCAGTTTAGTTTTAGCATTCATTTATGTTTTGAAACCGCGGCAACAAAACGATATTTCGGTTTAGTTTTATCATTCATTTATATATATATCACTTCCAAATACAAACTCTGCCCCGTTGTAAGACTCAAATATTTCTTGTATTTTAGTTTCCAAGCAAAGATGTGGTTGCTATATGAAAAACTTAGCTATTTGAGGGTTGTGCAAAGCTCTTGTTTTAGCATTCATTTGACACA
>JADPUM010000495.1:0-100000 GCA_016618105.1 Dendrobium huoshanense | reverse complement strand
AGCATATAAAACATGCGACGTCAAGAACTAGAAAAATGATTTACCGTACAGTTGGGATGTATGGCATGCGCCATGTCTGCAGAAACGAGGAAACTTTGCTGGATTGCTTTGTCAACTAACGAAAAGATAAAGATTAAAGGATTAATGAAGCATGAAAAAAAAAAGTATGTAAAACAACCAACTAAAATATTGATCACAAGACCAAAAATATTTTCAAAAATTGATGAAAATATCACTTTCTAGAACCTAAGGTAATATTTATTTATGATTCGTATTATCAATAAGAAGTTAACAGAGTGTACCATTGGAAATTTGCAATTCAACATTTTGGCAAATTAAATATTATAAATAAAGGACATACTGGGGTGATATTTTTCATCTGCTAAAAAATCAAAATTACAATAGAGACTTGTAAATTCTATGTTTTATACGTAGTAATTAAGTGGCATGTATAATTGATTTCAATTTCTAACTTGGAGTTTGAAGAGTTGAAAGAATTTGTTATTCTGGACAAAACATCTAACATCACAGGAGAATAAGCTTCTTGAGCTGAGTTCGATCAAACCTCCTCATGATCAAACAGGGCCACCATTCTCACACCAATCTCTTCATCCAGAGAACTTTCAAAACTTGTTGAGTCTATCAATGCTTAGAGTGAGGAAAATAAAATTAACATTTCAAATTGGGAAAAAGAGGTGTGTCCGACACTATATTTTGTGATAATAAGTATTTTATTGCATTTTTTAAGAATGTTCTTGTTATGAGTACCTCTATCTGATTAGAGAAAAAAATGAAGCATTATGTAAATTTTATATATTCAAATATGAGATAGACAAAAAATTTGATAAAGTCATCAAAATTGTTAAATATGGTCTTGGTGAGTGTTATGGCAAACATTACGCTATTGGATAGCACATGGTACCATTTTCTATCTACTTAAAAGTTTACAATTGTTGGCCAATATACCAAGTCTGATAGTCTTTTAAACATTGGTAAAAGGAGTCACTATACCCTTAGGGATATGTTGAGTAGCATGATACAAAGGATAAACTTACACGATGATTTATGCAATAAAGCAGTTAAAATAGCCTTATAAATTTTGAATCGAGTTCGCAGTAAGTTTTTAAATTTTTTTTTTGAAACTTGAGTGAGGAGAAAACCTAGTCTTAACCATTTTGGAGTACCAGGTTGCCCTGCATAGGTGAAGCTTAAAAATTCCTCTGAGAGTAGTTTTGACCCTATAACAAATTATTTTTATTGGTTATCCAAAGCATTCAAAGGGATATAGGATTTGTTGCCATGTTCATGTCCCCTGAATTTTTTAGTCTCAAATGATAAAGCTTTAGAATTAAATGTTGGTTAAGTGAAACATAGACAGTTTCATTCCTAAAGAGCATTTTAAGACAATTGAGATTCCTTTATCAATTAGAGAAGAAACTATTGCACTAATTCCAACCACAAATTTTCCTCCACTGAAAAGATTAATTAGACAAAGGAGGTTGGCTATTTAAAATAACTAACTTGTTTAAATGGTGAAAGTGATTTTGATAGTGGAGAGAAATTTGAACCAATAATATATTATGAAGCTATTTCAAGTTTTTAATCTCATATGTGGATTAGTGCCATGAAAAATGAAATGTTAACAATGTTTCATAATAATGTATAAGATATTGCTGAGCTGCACCAAAGACATTAGATTGTTAAATGTAAGTTGCTTTTCAAGGCCAAGAAAGACTACAAGGGAAAGATTAAATGTTTCAGAGTTAGAATAGTTGCTAAAAGAATTGACTTGAGAACATATATGGATTTTAAGTTTTAACAATATATTTTCTCCTTATCTTAAAAAATTTCATTCATGGTTATTATGGCATGTGTGGTTCATTTTAATTTAGGGACTATTTAGTTGGTTGTAAAGTGAATGCAGTGTAAAATAAATGCAATCATAAGTAAATACTTGAGATTATTTGATTGTTTGTAAAGTGACTGCAGTAGAATTCTTTTTTGATACGCAAAGTAAAGTAAAATATGTATATTCCTCTCGAAAATATATATAGATACACATGCACACAAAAAAACCAAGATGAAACAATAGAGATGGGAAAAAAATTTAGTGTTGATTCCTCTCAAAAATCTTGCTTCCAATCAAAATGTCATCACTTCTGATTGGACAGAAAAAGAACATCATCGAAGGAAGTTGCAGCCAAGTCGAGAAGAAATGGAGTGCAGAATCGATTCTAATTTATGTTTTAAACTACTCAAGTTTATTTAGGAAATTAAAAAGGACGTCTACAATTCAGAATTTTAGTATTTAATCACCTTAACAGATGTTGCAAGCACAGGGACAAGATGACTCTGTGTATTAACTTTGAATCCATCCATAACACCCCTGCATGGAAGAAGTGAAACATCATATTAGTGCTGACATAATGAATGAGTAGTTTCTATCAACTCATTAATTCCAAAGAAGAATAAGTTCTGGAAATATCATTCCAAACAAAAAGATTGCTAGAAACAATATACCTTCAAATTTTTAAAGTTTGCAAAACATTGCCATTAAGGTCATACGATCACAATAGATTGAAGGCAACATTATTTAGGGAAAAACATTTTAGCACATTTATACTTATCTACACCTTTAATTAAGTTGAACAAGTTGAATGAAAAAACTGCGAAATTAATAGGTACCTCCTGAACCTTTAGGAATGTCAGGTTTTTGCAAGGGCATAAATATCAAGATGAATAGCCAATGTAGGTATCCACATTATTGGATCTTGAATCCTGGTAAGCTTATCCGTGTAAGAGACTGAACCATCCTTCCTTTCCTTTACAATTAGCAGACCTGAAACTGTTAAGTCGCTATCGAACCAGGTGTGCCACAACCCACCACCATATGTCTGCACGCCCACTTCCAAATATCCTCCTTTCGCTACCTAAAAAAAGTCATATCGTGAACAACAACTCCATTCTTAAAAGTTAACCATTTTCATTTTCTACTACTTATATCTCTTTTTGTTTAGATAAAATCATGCCAAAAAATACTTCTAAATAATACCAAATAAAGCATAGTTAGCACATAAATTTGCTAACTTATTACACCTCCTATCAACACAATTGAAAATAACATGATTAAAGTCTTTTAAGAAAGAAAAGTCCTTCATCCACTGACCACCCTTCTTAGCTAAATTTACAAGGAATTTAATTATGTTATAATTATCACCTTCAATGATAATTCCCTTATAGAGGAACATACAATACTTAATAACACTCCTTAAAGCTTTAATAGCTAAAAGTTCTAACCGACTAATATCCCAATGAACACAATTCATCCTAAATGCTAGTAGAAATATGTCTTTGATATCACAAAATAAACCACCAATATTGAATTTATACGTAGGAAGTAGAGAAGCATCAACATTTACTTTGATCCACTTGGGTAGAGGAGGGTGCCAATTATTCAATAGCTTGTTCGACTAATTAATAGCTAGTTGCCCGAATTACAGTCATATCCTAAGGAAGAATTTGAAGCAAAGCTTACCTATTGAGCAGCAATAAGATAAGAGCTATCGTTAATACCTTCATGAATATATTTATTCCTAGACTTAAAAAAAATAAACAACATTGAAATACAAATTAAGTAAGAACACATTACTTGAACTAAGCCAGATCAACCACTAACAGCATTCTTCAAATGAGTTGAAATACAGAATACGAAAGCCCCAACCATTTAAGTGTTTAAAAAGGTCTAGTAGATTTATGCACTTTGTAGTCACATGATCTATATCATGAATAGAATTGCAACCTACAGGACAAGAAAAATCATTATGCAATCTTCTATACGAAAGGAAATGAAATGTTGGAATAACATTATTAAACACATGCCACCAAAACACCTCAACTCGAGGCATAAGTTTATCCTTTTTTATCCTGTTCCAGTAAGGAACATAAGGATTAACATGCATTAAAACTTTAGAAACCATTGTAGTAATTGATTTTTCAGACTATTGAAATACCAGTTCCATTCCATCCTCAACTAAATCTAGGATAGTTTTAATTTGACATATTCGCTCAACAAGATCTAGGCAGATGATCTTACATGGCTCCTAAAAATCCCAAACACCATCTTAAATGAGCTAATGAATGGATAATCCCTTTAAATTCCTAGATGCCACAAATGTTATCCATTTTTTAACGCATTTATCCTACATCAAAACATCCTTATAGACATCTATAGAGCCGCCAATTGAAATTTCTCACCTAGCAATAAAATTAAAAAATCTTCCACCTACAGAGATAATTTTCCAAGTAGCCAAGCCTCCCTTATATGTTCCAACCTTATTCAACCGAGAACCATATCTTAGTTCCAGAGTTTTATGTAATAGTGAATCCTTTTCTTGGAATTTTTTCCAAGCCAATTTAGCTCTCAAAGGTCCAACCTTACTAGCACAAGAATGGATACCACGACCTCCCCACTTAATAGGATTGCACAACACATTCCAACAAACATAATTAAGGCCAAGCCTTCACCTTGCGTATTCTAAATAAAATTTCTATACATCTTATCAATCTCATCCTAAACTCCTTTAGGGATAAATGAATGCGTACAATGAAAAGTAGGATAAGATATCATAACTAATTTAACAAGAATAAAATTCCCTACCAATGAAATGAACTTGCTCCCCCAAATATTTAGCATTCTCATAGTTTTGTCAAAAATGAATTGGAAATCAGCACGTACTAGTCTCCTCAAAGCAATTTTTACTCCAAGATATCTGAATTCTCTAACTTGATTCATCTCCATAATACGAGTAATGGCTTTCCTTCTCTTCTTCTTAATAGACTTACCAAAAATAATAGCAAACATACCAAGTTAATTCTTTGATCCATCCAACCATAGAAATCCGTCAAAACACTCTTGACCTCCTTCACGGCCTTCTAACTAGCTTCAAAAAATATAATTATATCATATGCATATAACAAGTGTGAAATCCTTGTGCCAGTTGCATAAATACAAACTCCAATAAATTCACCTTTTTGAATAAGAGGATTTGATAAAAGTTGAGAGAAGACCAGAAATTTTAGCATCAGAAGGATTACCAGCCACCTTTTTACTTCATTCGTTCCTTAGCACACTATAAGATGTCGGAAAAGAAGACCAGAAATTTTCAAATTTAACAATTTTTTAGTCACCAGAATTAGCTCCAAAAGATTTAATACAACTGGACAATGGTCAGAAGCAACACTAGATAAATGCCTAACCACCATTCGATGAGACAAATTGAATGCTGGTGAATTAAAAAAAACATCTATCTAGCCTCTCCATTATTCAAGCCTCACCAACCTTATTATTACTCCATGTAAATTTTGGACCAATAAAACCAACTTCATATAGGTCATTATTAGCCAAAAAGGCAAACATCTCCTTAGGTCCTTGGGAAAAAAACAAATCTCTTCCCACTCCTTTTATCTTCCTTTGATAAATGACAACTAAAATCTCCATCTACAATCATAGGCAGATTTTTGGAAGAATAAACTTCCAACTTACTCGATAATTCCCTTCTCTCTAGTAAATGTTTTATCTCCCATAAATTGAAGAAATCATCCACTCACATTAATTTAATACCTACAATTCAACAATAACAATTGGAAAGAATACCCAAAATAGAAAATGAAGCTACATTGGTCTTCCAAAGCATCAAAATTCCTCCAAATAAACCTTCTGAGGGAACTTGAAAATAATCCCAATCCACACCAATCAATACATTAACTTCTATTAGTAACAAACATACAAAAAAACCACATGTTCCCTAACAAACTCTTTGAGATATAGAGATGCTTTCCTCTTTCTAGCTCCTCTATAATTCTAAAAAATTATAGATGTCATTATTGATGAAGAGGGGAGGAATTCCAAGCTCTGTATTTTAACTCGCCATCAAATTTTCTATTTATGAGAGATAACTTTATAGGACCCAAACCTTTGAGTTCTTTTGAGAGTTTCTTCTTAACATTTCTCTCCCTTTCTAGCTCATCCAGTAGCTTAATTCCCAAGGCTTGACTTGATGACTGGTCAAAAAATCAATAAATACATCAAATAAGGCTTGAGTGGTCAAATCCATTTATCTCGCATTCCAACGCATCTAGTAGCTTAAACTAACTCCAAAAGCTTCATAGTTATCATCCTAATCTAGCTTAAACCATGGTTAACCCTAAATAACCCTAGTGGCCACCCATGTGAAAATTACCTAGGGTTTTTTATGCCCAGCTCGTTCTCCTACTTCTTAATAGTCTGGGCTGGCTGTTAATTATACATACCATGTCTCTGATGCATCCCAACCATCCACAACACCTCTAGTAGTTAGAATAGGGTAAACCTCATGAAAGTTCTCATTCAAACTACGTTCACCCTGCATACCTTCTCCCCCTGCTCTATTGTTTCATTTTGCATTCCCATAGACTCTTTTGTACTCTTCGATCATTTCTCAATTATTTGAAGCTCACCCATGGCAAGGTTGATGAAGAACTAAAGCTCCTTCAGTCCCATGTTATCCAACTCTACATTAGGCATCTATCCGAGCTTAGTGTCTTCTACAAAGTTATAGAGGAGTTTTAAGACTAGCCATCTAACACCTTCTGAGACAATCTCTATTAAGGTAAAATTGAAACCCTAGGTGTTTATCTAAGTCCTTAATTAACATGATAGACAATGCATGAATAGCTATGAGAAATGTCCCCCACTGTTTCCTCAACCATTTTAAAGCATTCTTTGGAATCTTACTTTCTTTTAATCTATGTATATAAAGATCAAGATTAAAAATAAGTTTAGGTTTTTCAATTATCTCAGGAAGAAGATAGAATCACAACCTTCTATTTGATTAATCAGATTTGAATCATTGTGCTTTTTCCATTTCCCGAGTATATCAGAACCGCTCTAATCACTCGGAACTACTAGATTTGAACCTAGCCATCTATTTTATTTCACACTAGATCAAATGACTATAAACATTATCGCACTAGATAGGTGGCTACTCAGTGACCACCATCATTATATTTGAGTTAGCTAATGGTGTCCTGCCGTATGAAAAGTTGTCACCACCATATGGATAATTCCTTTTAAAAAATTTATTAAATGAATTAAATATCAAAAACTTTAAAAATACATAAATAATTCTTTTCTCCATCAAATAAAGAAAATAAATATTCATTATCTTCAGAAATAAGATTCCAATATTTTAAAAATAAAATTGAGTCCAAAAGATGAATGTACAGGGCGCAAATTCACATTGAGTGTTTATCTAATTTTATTAAATACTCGTATGTTCTTCTAATTAAGCTTAAATTTGACTGGGATAGTATGAGGGATGTTTATTACATCCAGTAATGTTTGTAGGGTTATTTCAGATCAATATTACTAATACATGAATTTACAAAAAACCGTAGGTCATGGAATGACCTAGATTTTCAAAAGTTCATAGTTAATTCAAGTCTATCCCAATCATTTCATGTTAGGGATTTATGAAATCAATATGATAGGCTATTTAATTTAAAAATAAATTTAGGATATGATCATGCAGAGTTTGAGAACAAATGGTCGTTAATTGTTCATGAATTTGTGTATATTGCTTGTTAAATAGGCATGAAATTAAGTTCAAATTAGGAGGAGAATTCTTTGAGGATGTCCCCTACATTATTTGAACTTCTTAGCTAAATTTGATGTATATCCTTTATGTACTTGAATTTTCAAGGCTAATTTTGATAATTCACTCCATTCAATCCATAGAGCATTAGGACACTAATTTTCTTTCAAATGATTGTACATGTGCAAGGATTAGTCACACAAGGTTTCAAACCCATTTGAACCTTAGTGACATTTACGAAAAAAAACTAAGGTTTGTGTATAGTGAATATATATATATATATATATATATATATATATATATATATATATGAATTTCTATGGAGCCCTAATGAATTTTCTAGAGGTAGCTAATCAAATAATTTTACTGAATTTTGATTAATAACTAGAGTTTCATCTTTAAGCCAAACAAATATCTAAATAGATCTAAATAAACTTTGGTAAATTTAAAGAATTTTTTATTTGATTTTTAATCTGATTTATTTAAGAAAATAATATTTTTCATCAGTTAAAAAGAAAGCGAAGCTATACTAACACAAATTTCTCAAAATAAATGGAGCCAATATTTAGAGTTTTAGTTGCGTGCAAGTTCTTTTACTTGAGTGGTAGTTAACTTTGAATCTTTAGTGTTTCTTTGAAGATATGAATATATTAGATCATATAAACTTGTGAGGTAGCTAGTTTGAATCTTTAGTGCTACTTTTCAAATATGAATATATTATATTATGAATTGCCACTACCAAAAAACTGCTGCCAAAACCCTCATTTGCACCAGATTTTCTTTACAACAGCAGCGGTTTAGTTTTAGCATTCATTTATGTTCATATATATATATATATATATATATATATATATATATATATATATATATATATATATATATATATATATATATATATATATATATATATATATATATATATATATCACTTCCAAAAAACAAACTCTGCCCCGTTGTAAGACTCAAATATTTCTTGTATTTTAGTTTCCAAGCAAAGATGTGGTTGCTATATGAAAAACTTAGCTTTTTGAGGGTTGTGCAAAGCTCTTGTGTTAGCATTCATTTAACACATTTTTCTTATTTCGAATGATGTGACAATATTTTGATTCATTAAATAAGTTAAAATAAAATTATCATTTAAATCATGTTCATTAACATGGCTTTTTTATGCGGTGTGAGATGAGAAAATAAAATTATCATTTCTATGATGATAATTGCATGATTTATATGAAGTTGTGTGAGAAGCATTTTTTTTATGACTATAATGATTGAAATTTTATTTAAAACCCATGATGTGGTGATCTATCATTTCCAGTTTAAAGGAGTTTTTATAAATTTTTCAAAGGCTTGGAGGTGCTTGAGGAGGATTTTGATAGGAGAAGATTTCAGGGTAATGCTGTAAGTTATAGGGTAGGAATTGTTAAAGTGTTGATTGGTAAGAATATAGCCGAGGGTTGCATTCTGATAAAAATTTTCCAATGTATTTGGTCTTTACTTATTATTGTTGTTATGTCTAGTAGATTTTTTCCCACCCTACTAATCATTATGAAGGCTACATGCTAGTGATGATGTTGATTATCGAAGCAAAGTTATGGACCTTTGCATAGAAATTTGTGCTGCAGTGTGTGAACATTCAGGTTTCAAAATAAAAAAAAATACGGTCTACTGTAGCGGTTTTAACCGGCACAAAAACCACCACAATGACTAAAATAGGTTCACATAAATGAATTTTGCATCGGTTTTAACCGGTACAAATATGGTGCTTTGTCCCGGTCTAAACCGCTGCTAAAAAAAGCGATTCGCAAATGCTACCCCGCCAGTCATAATACTGCTACTGAATGTCATTGCAGCTCATAGTAATTACAGCATATAAGTAGCTGTTTTCGAACCGCTGCAAAGTAAATTGTAGGGGTTAAAACCGCCGCGAAAGGTCAATATTTGTGCTGCGATTACCTTATTTTTTTGGTAGTATATATATATAACTTTTTGATTGATAATCAAAATTTACAACAAATAAACCAATGTGATCTGCCTATAAATTTGATCTAACAAACAAGACAAGTCACGATATATAATTATGTACACAATATATGTACACTTAAAAAAAAAGTCACTATATATAATTAGTCCAAGCTGAAACACTCTTGTTATTTATATACATCCACATAGCGAGAACTGTCTGAAATTTAAATTGATGCCGCTTTTCAAAAATTTAAATTGATGCCGCATAAGATTATGGCTCACAGATCTTAAATGGCGGAAGGCACATAGGCAGAGAACTCTTCCCCGTCATTTGGTCTTCACTCCGGCATTTTTGCCTATGACGTATAATAGCTTTTTTATAGAAATAAAGAAATAGAAGCCAAGATTCTATTCTTCTATTCTTAAGATCTTTCCTTCTCCCATCGTCCCCTGCGCGCTCTTTCTCTAAAATGAGAAGCAAAGGGACCACTTTCGATTCGGATAACGGACTCGAAAGGGAGATGTGCAGTGATTCTATTTTCTCCACGGACAGTAGCGAGGATGAATACGAAGATGCGGAGGAGAACTTCAAAGATGCGGAGGAGAATGACGATGATGACGGGAATGACACACATGTGGCACTTGGCTCTTAGTTTTCTCTCAAGGAACTGCTCGAGATGGACCAGGTTCCACCTTTTCCTTTCTTTATCTTCCTTTTCAAATTCTCTATTGGGAGAGAGAGAAACTGGAATGGAGGTTATAGTTATTTGGTTTCTACTTCTTATTTATTTATTTTAATGATTGGATTGAGGTTCTTGTAGATTAGGATGACGAGAGCCTGAGGAGATGGAAAAAGCAGCTGCTTTCCGGCGTTGACTAGTCTGAAGTTGGAGGTATGAATGTTTGATATCATCAGATATTTCTCTATTTTATATTGAATTTATTTTCAATTCCTTATTTTTTAATTATTACTTTTTTTTGGCTCTGTTCTTGTGAAAAGCATGATATTTTCCTCTATTGATCCTCCAATTATCTATCTGATTTTGCTCTCTTTTTTAAACTTCAATAAAAAATAACTTGTTTGATTTTGTGGCTTAACTAATACAGAGAATCCTGGTACCCAAGTGACGATCCAGTGCCTCACAATCATCACTTCTGTTAGATCAGACATTGTTCTACCTATCCCCTACAACCGGAATACGAGGAGATTTGCGTTTACTCTTAAGCTGGAAAGTCACTGCCAATTCAAATTATCATTCACTGTGTTGAATAATATTGTATCAGGACTCCGTTACACGAATATTGTGTGGAAAAGGTCTCAATTGTTGCAAGGTAGAGAAAGACGAGCAAACAATACTTCCTTTAATTCTTTTAACTGTTCTTTCATATCATTTTTGTTCAGTTGGTCACTTAATATGCAACTTGCTTGATATTGTGCAGTTGAAAATAAAAACGTTATGTTGGGATCTTTCAGCCCTCAAAATGAGCCATACACGTATGATCTAGAAGAAAATATCACCACTTCTGGCTTAATTTCACTGGGGGATTATATTGCTGAAATAATGGTAAACAATATTCTTGTTTGAGGCTCTTTTGTTTCTTCTATTAAAAACTTACAATGATCTCTTTTTTGATATTTCAGTTTGTGGATGATGATGATAAATGCTATTAGCAACTGATCTATGAGTTCCAGATAAGTGATGATTTGTCATAGGCTTCTTCACAAGCCTAAAAATCAGCCAATGATATGAATTTTATATTAGTTATTGCACATTGATATTCTTAGCTCTTTTATTTGGGATGTCATTAGTTTTCAACTTTGCTATTCTTTGCTTTTTTATTTGGGATGTCATTAGTCATGATAATAAGGTTCCTCCTTTTATGACTTTGTTAATGGAGGAATATGTGCTATCTAGTTTGTAGTTTGTTTCCATTTTTCTTATTAATGCAATTTTATGCATTTTCTACTAAAAAAAATAGATAAACCATGATTAGCAATAAATGACACAAAAAATAATTGCATTCACACCTTTACAATAAGATTTATGTAGCCGACAAGATAAAGGCAATATGTTGTTGTTGTTGTTATAATCTATTAAAGTTATAGAATTAGAATGATGCCTAACAGGCTTTCTGTTTTACTCAAGAAGAAATTCAATATGTAAAACTTCAAAAAAATTATTTGGTTCAATGAAAGAAAAAAAATAATTTAGTATTTAAAATTTCTCATTCAATTCATTTTCAATATATTTAAAACTTATATGATCTAAGCGAATTTTTAAAAAACTTTATTTGGTAACAAGCACTGATATCGAACAAAAAAATGACATAACGCATTCTGATTGGTCTCGAATATCATTCGGTGTCCTCACATAATAATTTCTCCTACTATAGAGGAAATAGCATAATAAAAAAACCTAATGGAAAATGCAACCAATCCTTCAGTTCAGCGGCAAAAGACATTTCTTTTTAAGTAAAATCCTAAAATCATTACAAGACTAACAAATCTTCTTTCTTGTTGCACATTCAACCTGAAGTCTATATATTTAAAGAAATCATCTGCAAGTATCCTATTGACATAGAAAAATTAGAAGATAGAAATCCACTTTAATACTAAATCAAGTAGGGTGAACTAATTGAGGAAGGCCTTGAAATCCTCGTAGGAGTGCTTTGCATCATCCACCGCACACATCTCTCTTATGCTATGCATTGATAGTTGAGGTTCACCAACATCAACGGTCCGGATTCCAACGCCACGTGCAAGTATGGGGCTTATGGTAGAACCACATGGCATGTCGTTCCGGACCACGAAATCCTACTAGTATCAGTATCATCATCATCATCATCATCATCATCATCATCATCATCATCAATATTTAAGCAACTCAAATTTCGCTTGGGATGGATTTCTTATTGCTTCTTAAATAAGCTTTCGAGTACAAAAATTAAAAAATTTATATTAAAAAGCTGTTTTAAAAAGCATCAAGAAATTCATTCCAAACGAAGCCTCAGTTGGCATCGAGACCATGTTATGAAAATGACAATCAAGGTAAGCAGTTTGCTGCCTTTATGATGTGTTAGGATAAGAAAATTTCATGATTCACAAACAAAAATGCCTGGTTTAAGCTAAGAAAAAGAATCGAAGAGATCATAAACAAGTTACCAATTAAGGCTTCGTTTGGGACGGCTTTCTTCCTGCTTCTTAAAATAGTTTTTTAGTCAAAAATTAAAATTTTTATACTAGAAATCTACTTAAGAAACAATAAAAAAACCATCCCAAACGAAGCTTAAGTTTGTTTATTATTCTAGTTTGAAGGAAACTTTTTTACAATTATAATCTAGATAATAGCAGAAAGTCTCTCCCATTACAGGTTATTGTTACCCAGGGAAGGGACTTGATTTCTATTATGAAGCAACTGCTAATCTATAAGGAAGCATGGATGTAATGCAAGATTAGAAGAGAAGTGGATATGGTATTAAGCAAGTCAAAACATTGTCATTAGCAATTAGCACATAAGAAAGATCTACAAGACTACATCTCTAGACCCATACTTCTTGTTTAGTAACATATAATTTAATCAACCACCAACCGAATCATATTCTTGACATAACTCAATAGAAAAAACTATATATTTTTTAGTGCATTAATATGTCCATCAAAATGATTAGGCCAATACCTTCTGTCTTCAATTTTAGAATGTGCTTACCTGAATGGGCAAGTCATGCCTTTCAGCAATCTCTCTAAATATAAATGATGTGATGGCATTCGTCGCATATCTATGATTAGCATTATGATTTATCCCAAGCCCACCGTGCAACTTAGGTTGATGATTATCCTCATGCTTGTCCTGGTAAGAGAATCGTAGAGCATGAAAAGGAAATAATGATAATAATAATAAGGCTTTGTTTGGGCGATTTTTTATTGCTTATTAAAACAACTTTCTAGTTTAAAAATTAAAATTTTTATACTAAAAAATAACTTTTAAAAATAGTAAGAAACCCGTCCCAAAAGAAGCCTAAGTGGTTCAGATAGCAACGCTCGTAGTGACAACAAAACAATCAAAAAGGTTGAAATGCAAGAAAGATGCTGCAAGTTCCCAATGGACCAAGCCTAATAATCTTGAACTTTATTTTATTGTAGCATATATAACAAGCGATGTCAAGAACTAGAAAAATGATTTACCATATAGTTGGGATGTATGGCATGCGCCATGTCTGCGGAGACGAGGAAACTTTGCCAGATTGCTTTGTCAACTAACTGAAAGATAAAGATTAAAGGATTAATGAAGCATGAAAGAAAAAGTATGTAAAACAACCAAATAAAATATTGATCACAAGACTAAAAATATTTTCAAAAATTGATGAAAATATCACTTTCTAGAACCTAAGGTAATATTTATTTATGATTCCTGTTATGAATAAGAAGTTAACAGAGTGTACCATTAGAAATTTGCAATTCAACATTTTGGCAAAATGAATATTATAAATAAGAGACATACTGGGGTGATATTCTTCATTTGCTAAAAAAACAAAATGACAATAGAGACTTGTAAATACTTTGTTTTATAGGTAGTAAATAAGTGGCATGTATAATTGATTTCAATTTCTACCTTGGTGTTTGAAGAGTTGAAAGAATTTGTTATTCTGGACAAGCATCTAACATCACAGGAGAATAAGCTCCTTGAGCTGAGTTCGATCAAACCTCCTCATGATCAAACAGGGCCACCATTCTCACACCAATCTCTTCATCCAGAGAACTTTCAAAACTTGTTGAGTCTATCAATGCCTAGAGTGAGGAAAATAAAATTAACATTTCAAATTGGGAAAAAGAGGTGTGTCCGACACAATATTAGAAAAGATGTTGGGAAGCATAAAAAAATCTACAACAAAGTAGATAGCAACAAAATGTACAGATCAATTAGCCAATTAATCATTCCACAAAAAAATTAATATTATAGGCTAGACAACACAAACCAACTTTCGATTACTATGGCATTGAATGAACTAAAAATTCTAGTTAGAAGTATATATTAAAGCTAAGTAAAGCTAGGGATGCTGTTAACTCAAGAAATATATTTAGATACAACAACAACATTAAGCCTTTATCCCACCATGTGGAGTCGACTATATGAATCATTTTTCACCATTGTATCATATTAAGAGTCGAATTATCATTTATTTCTAATTAAAAAAAAAGTCATTTCTAATACTTTCTAACCAAGTCTCTTTAGGTATACATCTACTTTTCTTAAGATAGGTAAAATCTAGTACATCTACACTCTTAAATGGGTCATTAAAAATGCTGATGTTTTATTTGACCAAACCATCTAAAGTGACTCTCTCTAGTCTTATCTTCCACTAGATCTACTCCAACATTTTCACATATATATTTGTTTCACATTCTGTCTCTAAGAGAGAAACCACTCATGCACATGAGCATCCTCATCTTTGCAACACTTAACATAATTTTATGCTTCTTTTAATGATCAACATTCTATGCTATAAAGTATTGCAGGTTTCAGCATCATCTTATAGAATTTTCCCTTAAATTTGATGTGTACTTTTCTATCACGCAATAGACTCAATTCATTTCTCCACTCCAACCATCCAATTTTAATTATACAAATAATATCACCTTCTATTTCACCATCGCTTTGAACAACATACCTTAGATATCTAAAATGTGTACTATTTTTAATAACTTGAAAGACTAAAGTCACAAACCCTCCGTTAGATCTACTACTACCACACTATTTTTTTTGTTTTTGTTTTTACTACAACCACACTATGTATTCAATTTTAGATCTACTTAAAGAAAAAATCTTTAAACTCTAAGATTGACATCCTTAATTCAAACTTTCCTTCAACTCCCTCTCTTCGTCTTATCAAAAAGAAGAATACATTTAGATAGTGTAGTTAAATTGACAAAAAATGAAATAACCTATAGCCTTCGGCTTATAGAAAAATTGAAATAAGTAAACAAATAAAATAGAAAATAAAGAGGACCCTATTCAACTTGTTAACTTTAGCAATCCACATACCCCTCGCAACCACACAAACAACAACTTCAACACTAGTTAAAATAACAGCAGTCATGGAAAGATTTGTTAAACTTCATTAGTATTAGTAATTGAAGAACTGAAGCCATCAGAAATGAATATAAGGGAAGTTGGATAATTTTACTAAAGTAACAATCTCAATATAACTCCTCTTATCTTTGTAATGAATACTATGTAGTTTATTAATTTCCTTTATTTCTAAAAATTTCCATTATTTGGTATCTTCTCTGCCTAATGAATAAATCAGTATTTGAAGCAACATTACGAAGTTAACTCTTTCAAATTGATGTCTAGACATCATTCACTAGAAACCTAGAGATTACTAATATGTGAAGACGCAGATACGACAAATGTTTAATCAACTATGGTTATCCACCAGAAATATTTAATCAAAAAAATAACCAAAACAATTAAAGAAACAACAAAATAAGAACTTTTGTCACCTTCAGTGAACAAAATGACATGCACAAATTGTCAAGCCTTCCTGAGAATATGAATTCCTTCAGAGCACTGCCTATAATACTTTGTGGAGTATCACAAAGTTGCACCTCAAACTCACAAATCTCTTCCGTCTTACAGTAAGCATTGCCAGTAATTAACTGAGCAAATTAAAACGTCAACTATTTTGCCAGTTAACTGTTTGGTGGGCGGCAGGATGGACATAGGAGGGCAATAATGTAAATAATTATCATGCAACTCAAAGAAAAATCTATAATCCCAACTGTAAGGTACCTAGAGAAAAATTGAGTGATGTTTTCTGTCATCAATACTTTTCTTATCATGTGATTCTATTCCATCAATTTTGAACTTGGCGTTTATGGGGCCATTCTATACCCCCAGTTTCGAAAGTTCAACCTATAAATATAACATAAAGAAAGTTTGTACAAAAAACATAATATAAAACAACACAAAAGCTACTTAACCTTTTGATAATAATTTTTAAGAAACAATCTTCCACATGAATGTGATGCACCAGAAGCATCCCCTTCTACCAGGACACAGCTTATTCAAAATATTATGACATAAGAAATTAATAGTTTATTAAAAAGATTCTCATTACTATTTGGACAGTATATAACTGGATGTGAACTAAACATAAGAATTCCATTGCATTATACAAATATATCGTTGATTGGTGATGCTGAATATTAAGAACTTTTCAAGGTGGTATTTGGATCCTATTGAATTGTTTTTTTTCCATTGATACATTATTTGCATATTGGGAACTATTTTTAACAGTTAGAAGGAAATAAAAAAGAGAAACAAATGTTGTAGTGGGAAGCACACCCTTGAGAGCCCTACACTGCGCTAGCTCATTTGACATGGTGTGGACATCCAAGGGAAAGTAAAAGGTGGTCCATACTCTTCCACCAGATGCAAAAAGTAAATGTTGTGCAGAGAATGGGATGGGGTGAGGAGGCAGTTTTTAGAGGAAAATGAAAAAGCTTTGGAGAGAGTGAAATTGGTGAACTAGGCATGATCATCAAGGAAACTTTCTCGCATATATAGGATAGGTAAGACAAATTTTTTTTATGTTTCGACAAGAATGGGGTATAATGAGGAAGCCAATTGAAGAAAGATTGGGATCACCCTGCAGGTTGACTAATCTAGACAATAAGTATGTGAGAAAAAATAGATATAGTACGAGAACGAAAGAAATAGAAAGAAGTTATAGGAATGAATATAATGTTGTGTAAATTTATCAAGGCCCTTAAGTTTGGGGTATTAAACAACTTCCCCAAAATGTCCATCTTTCACTACTGGGTCACATAAGTATGTTTGACCGCTTAAAAAATAAGATACCCTAAATCAAAGGGCATGGAAAGCATATAATGAATACCTTAGTTTAAAATCTGATTGGAGATGGAAAGATTACTATTCATTTAAATAGTTGTGGATATTTTTCTTATTTTGATGTACTTTAGTTATCTTCTTTTTAGATCAGTCCATATGTTATCTAGAATCAAACATATTTAATGAATAAGAAAGATTTTCCTATTCTCAACACTTCTAATTTCCAAAAAAAGGTTCCTTAATTTCAATTTCTATTCTGGAAAATTTTGATTATAGTTTAATTATAGTGATAGAAATGTACAATAATTGTTTATTCAAAATATGTTGGCGAAGGTAGTTCAGTAGCTTCTATTGATTATCTTTATTACTAGGTTCTTAACACTTTTATTTTCATAATGAAAATATTATTTCCCAAGGTCTTCCATAAAATAAAATTCATCTCCATTGTGGTATAGAAGGTTTAGGTCATATTTCTAAAGATGTTTGCATTCTTCAAATTTTGATGATCTTGGGACTTATATTAGGTGCATTAGGGGTAAGCAAAGTAAAATTAAAAGAACAAACAGCTCTTATCTTTTTTATGTGATTCATACATATATCAGTGCATCATTGTCTTCTATATTTTGTGATAATAAGTATTTTATTGCATTTTTTAAGAATGTTCTCATTCTGAGTACCTCTATCTGATTAGAGAAAAAAAGGAAGCATTATGTAAATTTTATATATTCAAATAGGAGATTGACAAAAAATTTGATAAAGTCATCAAAATTGTTAAATATGGTCTTGGTGAGTGTTATGGCAAACATTACGCTATTGGATTGCATATGGGACCATTTTCTATCTACTTAAAAGTTTACAATTGTTGGCCAATATACCAAGTCTGATAGTCTTTTAAACATTGGTAAATGGAGTCACTATACCCTTAAGGATATGTTGAGTAGCATGATACAAAGGATAAACTTACACGAAGATTTATGCAATAAAGCAGTTAAAATAGCCTTATACATTTTGAATCGAGTTCCCAGAAAGTTTTTAAATTTTTTTTTTTAACTTGAGTGAGGAGAAAACCTAGTCTTAACCATTTTGGAGTACCAGGTTGCCCTACATAGGTGAAGCTTAAAAATTCCTCTGAGAGTAGTTTTGACCCTATAACAAATTATTTTTATTGGTTATCCAAATCATTCAAAGGGATATAGGATTTGTTGCCATGTTCATGTCCCCTGAATTTTTTAGTCTCAAATGATAAAGCTTTAGAATTAAATGTTGGTCAAGTGAAACATAGACAGTTTCATTCCTAAAGAGCATTTTAAGACAATTGAGATTCCTTTATCAATTAGAGAAGAAACTATTGCACTAATTCCAACCACAAATTTTCCTCCACTGAAAAGATTAAATAGACAAAGGAGGTTGGCTATTTAAAATAACTAACTTGTTTAAATGGTGAAAGTGATTTTGATAGAGGAGAGAATGTTGAACCAATAATATATTATGAAGCTATTTCAAGTTCTTAATCTCGTATGTGGATTAGTGCCATGAAAAATGAAATGTTAACAATGTTTCATAATAATGTATAAGATATTGCTGAGCTCCACCAAAGACATTAGATTGTTAAATGTAAGTTGCTTTTCAAGACCAAGAAAGACTACTAGGGAAAGATTAAATGTTTTAGAGTTAGAATAGTTGCTAAAAGAATTGACTTGAGAACATATATGGATTTTAAGTTTTAACGATATATTTTCTCCTTATCTTCAAAAATTTCATTCAGGGTTATTATGGCATGTGTGGTTCATTTTAATTTAGGGACTATTTAGTTGGTTGTAAAGTGAATGCAGTGTAAAATAAATGCAATCATAAGTAAATACTTGAGATTATTTGATTGTTTGTAAAGTGACTGCAGGAGAATTCTTTTTTGATACGCAAAGTAAAGTAAAATATGTATATTCCTCTCCAAAATATATATAGATACACATGCACACAAAAAAACCAAGATGAAACAATAGAGATGGGAAAAAAATTTAGTGTTGATTTCTCTCAAAAATCTTGCTTCCAATCAAAATGTCATCACTTCCGATTGGACAGAAAAAGAACATCATCGAAGGAAGTTGCAGCCAAGTCAAGAAGAAATGGAGTGGAGAATCGATTCTAATTTTGTGTTTCAAACTACTCAAGTTTATTTAGGAAATTAAAATGGATGTCTACAATACAGAATTTTAGTATTTAATCACCTTAACAGATGTTGCAAGAACACGGACAAGATGACTCTGTGTATTAACTTTGAATCCATCCATGACACCCCTGCATGGAAGAAGTGAGACATCTTATTAGTGCTGACATAATGAATGAGTAGTTTCTATCAACTCATTAATTCCAAAGAAGAATAAGTTCCGGAAATATCATTTCAAACAAAAAGATTGCTAGAAACAATATACCTTCAAATTTTTAAAGTTTGCAAAACATTGCAATTAAGGTCATACGATCACAATAGATTGGAGGCAACGTTATTTAGGGAAAAACATTTTAGCACATTTATACTTATCTACACCTTTAATTAAGTTGAACAAGTTGAAGGAAAAAACTGGGAAATTAATAGGTACCCCCTGAACCTTTAGGAATGCCAGGTTTTTGCAAGGGCATAAATATCAAGATGAATTGCCAATGTAGGTATCCACATGATTGGCTTTTGAATCCTGATAAGCTTATCCGTGTAAGAGACTGAACCATCCATCATTTCCTTTACAATTAGCCGACCTGCAACTGTTAAGTCACTATCGAACCAGGTGTGCCACAGCCCACCACCATATGTCTGCACGCCCACTTCCAAATATCCTCCTTTCGCAACCTAAAAAAAGTCATATCGTGAACAACATCTCCATTCTTAAAAGTTAACCATTTTCATTTTTTACTACTTATATCTCTTTTTGTTTAGATAAAATCATGCAAAAAAATACTTCTAAATAAAACAAAATAAAGCATAGTTAGCACATAAATTTGCTAACTTATTACACCTCCATCAACACAATTGAAAATAACAGGATTGAAGTCTTTTAAGAAAGAAAAGTCCTTCATCCACTGACCACCTTTCTTAGCTAAATTTACAAGGAATTTAATTATATTATAATTATCACCTTCAATGATAATTCCTTTACAGAGGAACATACAATACTTAATAACACTCCTTAAAGCTTTAATAGCTAAAAGTTCTAACTGACTAATATCCCAATGAACACAATTCATCCTAAATGCTAGTAGAAATATGTCTTTGCTATCGCAAAATAAACCACCAATATAGAATTTATACGTAGGAAGTAGAGAAGCATCAACATTTACTTTGATCCACTTGGGTAGAGGAGGGTGCCATTTATTCAATAGCTTGTTCGACTAATTAACAGCTAGTTGCCCAAATTGCAGTCATATCCCAAGGAAGAATATGAAGCAAAGCTTACCTATTGAGCAGCAATCAGACAAGAGCTATCATTAATACCTTCATGAATATATTTATTCCTAGACTTAAAAAAAGTAAACAACATTGCAATACAAATTAAGTAAGAACACATTACTTGAACTAAGCTAGATCAACCACTAACAACATTCTTCAAATGAGTTGAAATACAGAATACGAAAGCCCCAACCATTTAAGTGTTTAAAAACGTCTAGCAGCTTCATGCACTTTGTAGTCACATGATCTATATCATGAATAGCATTGCAACCTACAGGACGAGAAAAATCATTATGCAATCTTTTATATGAAAGGAAACGAAATGTTGGATTAACATTATTAAACACATGCCACCAAAACACCTCAACTCGAGGCATAAGTTTATCCTTTTTTATCCTGTTCCAGTAAGGAACATAAGGATGAACTTGCATTAAAACTTTAGAAACCATTGTAGTAATTGATTTTTCAGACTATTGAAATACCAGTTCCATTCCATCCGCAACTAAATCTAGGATAATTTTAATTTGACATATTCGCTCCACAAGCTCTAAGCAGAAGATCTTACATGGTTCCTAATAATCCCAAACACCATCTTAAATGAGCTAATGAATGGATAATCCCTTTAAATTCCTAGATGCCACAAATGTTGTCCATTTATTAACGCATTTATACTAAATCAAAACATCCTTATAGACATCTATAGAGCAGCCAATTGAAATTTCCCACCTAACAATAAAATTAAAAAATCTTCCACCTACAGAGATAATTTTCCAAGTATCCAAGCCTCCCTTATATGTTCCAACCTTATTCAACCGAGAACCATATCTCAGTTCCAGAGTTTTATGTAATAGTGAATCCTTTTCTTGAAATTTTTTCCAAGCCAATTTAGCTCTCAAAGGTCCAACCTTACTAGCACAAGAATGGATACCATGACATCCCCACTTAATAGGATTGCACAACACATTCCAACTAACATAATTAAGGCCAAGCCTTCACCTTGCTTATTCTAAATAAAATTTCTATACATCTTATCAATCTCATCCTAAACTCCTTTAGGGATAAATGAATGCGTACAATGAAAAGTAGGATAAGATGTCATAACTAATTTCACAAGAATAAAATTCCCTACCAATGAAATGAACTTGCTCCCCAAAATATTTAGCATTCTCGTAGTTTTGGCAAAAATGAATTGGAAATCAGCACGTACTTGTCTCCTCATAGCAATTTTTACTCCAAGATATTTGAATTGTCTAACTTGATTCATCTCCATAATACGAGTAATGGCTTTCCTTCTCTTCTTCTTAACAGATTTACCAAAAATAATAGCAAACTTACCAAGTTAATTCTTTGATCCACCCAACCATAGAAATCCGTCAAAACACTCTTGACCTCCTTCTAACTAGCTTCAAAAAATATAATTATATCATATGAATATAACAAGTGTGAAATCCTTGTGCCATTTGGATAAATACAAACTCCAATAAATTCACCTTTTTGAATAAGAGGATTTGATAAAAGTTGAGAGAAAAGAATAAACAAGAAAGGCGAGAGAGGACAACCTCGACGGAAGCCGCTTCTAGCATTTATCCAATTAGAAGAAGTACCATTAATCATCAAAGATAACCAATGATTTTCCACACATTGCAAAATAAGGTTGAAAAACTTCATAGGGAAACTAAAATACTCCAAAATTTTCCTCAAGGAGTCCTAACACATGCAATCATACGCTTGCTCCATATCAATTTTCAAAGAAACTAAAGCTTTAGAAGATTTAGAAAACCTGGACTTGTAGAAACCTTCTTGAGCTATAAGCACATGATCAAACAAAAATCTTCCCTTAATGAAAGCTGCTTGCTCAACCAAAATCAGTTTTCGCAGAATGGAAATTAGTCTATTGAAAAGGACCTTGGCAACCACCTTGTAAACTGTTTTACAAAGGCTGGTTGACCTATAATTGGTTGGAAACATAGGATTTTTCATCTTTGATATAAGCACCACTAATGTATCTTTCCACTTCGCATTCATTTACCATAATAAAAAAACTTTTTAATAGCATCCCATAACTCTTCCTTAATAATACTCCAATAAGCTTTCACAAATGAATAGGAAATACCATCATTACCAGGAGCAATTTTAGCATCGCTTAATTCACAATCTCTTCAACTTCCTCCAAAAAAAAAACATTCCTTTTCATCAAACTTCTATCATCTTGATCAACATAACTTAAAGTAGATGGCCAAATTTCAATAATATTATCCATTTTCTTCCATTTCTTATTAAAGAATTGGATAAATAATTCTTCAATCAGAATTTAATCATTAACCAAAGCTCCATTATCCTCTTTGACCCTGTAGATCTAATTAGAATTCCTCCATGCACAAGCAAATGATCAAAAAAACTTAGTATTCTGTCACCTTCATTAATCCATTTGGACCTTGCACATTGCCTCCACCAGGTATTTATACGAGTCAAGGTAGAATTTAACTCAGACACTTTCACCTTGAGATTCCATCTTTCCTCTTTCGAGAGAACACCTACATCAGCTTCTTTCATTTACAACTCTCATATCTCTTTCAAACGACACTCCTTTAATTGAGATAAAAACTCCTTAGCATTGCTTTACTTCAGAAGAATAATGCTTTTGATGCTCTACTACACTTTATATTTAAAATATCAAAAGGATTACCAGCCACCCTTTTACTCCATTCTTTCCTTACCACACTATAAGATGTCGGAAAAGAAGACAGAAATTTTCAAATTTAATAATTTTTTTAGCCACCAGAATTAGCTCCAAAAGATTTAATACAACCAAACAATGGTCAGAAGCAACACTAGATAAATGCCTAACCACCATTCAATGAGACAAATTGAATGCTGCTGAATTAAAAAAAAACTTCTATCTAGCCTCTCCATTACTCAAGCCTCACCAACCTTATTATTACTCCATGTAAATTTTGGACCAATATACCCAACTTCATGTAGGTCATTATTAGCCAAAAAGGCATACATCTCCTTAGGTCCTTGGGAAAAAAAACAAATCTCTTCCCACTCCTTTTGTCTTCCTTTGATAAAAGACAACTAGAATCTCCATCTACAATCATAGGCAGATTTTTGGAAGAATAAACTTCCAACTTACTCCATAATTCCCTTCTCTCTTGTAAATGTTTTATCTCCCATAAATTGAAGAAATCATCTACTCACATTTATTTAATACCTACAATTCACCAATAACAATTGGAAAGAAGACCCAAAATAGAAAATGAAGCTACATTGGTCTTCCAAAGCATCAAAATTCCTCCAAATAAACCTTCTGAGGGAACTTGAAAATAATCCCAATCCACACCAATCAATACATTAACTTCTATTATATCAATGAATGTTATCTTAGTAACAAACATACAAAAAAAACCCCATGCTCCCTAACAAACTCTTTGAGATATAGAGATCCTTTCCTCTTTCTAGCTCCTCTATAATTCCAAAAAATAATAAATGTCATTATTGATGAAGAGGGGAAGATTTCGCAGCTCTGTATTTTAACTCACCATCAAATTTTCTATTCATGAGAGATAACTTTATAGGACCCAAACCTTTGAGTTCTTTTGAGAGTTTCTTCTTAACATTTCTCTCCCATTCTAGCTCATCCAGTATCTTAATTCCCAAGGCTTGACTTGATGACTGGTCAAAAAATCAACAAATACATCAAATAAGGCTTGAGTGGTCAAATCCATTTATCTCGCATTCCAACTCATCTAGTAGCTTAAACTAACTCCAGAAGCTTCATAGTCATCATCCTAATCTAGCTTAAACCATGGTTAACCCTAAATAACCCTAGTAGCCACCCATGGGAAAATTACCTAGGGTTTTTGATGCCCAGCTCGTTCTCCTACTTCTTAATAGTCTGGGCTGGCTGTTAATTATACAGACCATGTCTCTGATGCATCCCAACCATCCACAAAACCTCTAGTAGTAAGAATAGGGTAAACCTCATGAAAGTTCTCATTCAAACTACGTTCACCCTGCATACCTCCTCCCTCTATTCTATTGTTTCATTTTGCATTCCCATAGACTCCTTTATACTCTTCGATCATTTCTCAATTATTTGAAGCTCACCCATGGCAAGGTTGATGAATAACTAAAGCTCCTTCAGTCCCAAGTTATCCAACACTTCATTATGCTTCTATCCAAGCTGAGTGTCTTCTACAAAGTTTTAGAGGAGTTTTAAGACTAGCCATCTAACACCTTCTGAGACAATCTCTTTCAGATAAAATTGAAACCCTAGGTGTTTATCTAAGTCCTTAATTAACATGATAGACAATGCATGAATAGCTATGAGAAATGTCCCCCACTGTTTCCTCAACCATTTTAAAGCTTTCTTTGAAATCTTACTTTCTTTTAATCTATGTATATAAAGCTCAAGATTAAAAATGAGTTTATGTTTTTCAATTATCTCAGGAAGAAGATAGAATCACAACCTTCTATTTGATTAATCAGATTTGAATCATTGTGCTTTTGCCATTTCCCGAGTATATCGGACCCGCTCTAATCACTCGGAACTACTAGATTTGATCCTAGCCATCTATTTTATTTCACACTAGATCAAATAACTATAAACATTATCACACTAGATAGGTGGCTACTCAGTGACCACCTTCATTATATTTTAGTTAGCTAATGATGTCCTGCCGTGTGAAAAGTTGTCACCACCATATGGACAAGTCCTCTTAAAAAATTTATTAAATGAATTAAATATCAAAAACTTTAAAAATACATAAATAATTCTTTTCTCCATCAAATAAAGAAAATAAATATTCATTCTCTTCGGAAATAAGATTCCAACATTTTAAAATTAAAATGGAGTCCAAAGGTTGAATGTACAAGGCGCAATTTCACATTGAGTGTTTATCTAATTTTATTAAATACTCGTATGTTCTTCTAATTAAGCTTAAATTTTCCTGGGATAGTATGAGGGATGTTTATTACATCCACTAATGTTTGTAGGGTTATTTCAGATCAATATTACTAATACATGAATTTACAAAAAACCTTAAGTCATGGTATGACCTAGATTTTCAAAAGTTCATAGTTAATTCAAGTCTATCCCAATCATTTCATGTTAGGGATTTATGAAATCAATATGATAGGATCTTTAATTTAAAAATAAATTTAGGATATGATCATGCAGAGTTTGAGCACAAATGGTCGTTAATTGTTCATGAGTTTTTGTATATTGCTTGTTAAATAGGCATGAAATTAAGTTCAAATTAGGAGGAGAATTTTTTGAGGTTCTCCCCTACATTATTTGAACTTCTTAGCTAAATTTGATGTATATCCTTTATGTACTTGACTTTTCAGGGCTAATTTTGATAATTCACTCCATTCAATCCATAGAGCAATAGGACACTAATTTTCCTTGAAATGATTGTACATGTGTAAGGGTTAGTCACACAAGGTTTCAAACCCATTTGAACCTTAGTGAAATTTATGAAAAATAACTAAAGTTTGTGAATAGTGAATTTAAATATGTATATATATATATATATATATATATATATATATATATATATATATATATATATATATATATGAATTTCTATGGAGCCCTAATGAATTTTCTAGATGTAGCTAATAACAAAATTTTACTGAATTTTGATTAATAACTAGAGTTTCATCTTTAAGCCAAACAAATATCTAAAAAGATCTAAATAAACTTTGGTAAATTTATAGAATTTTTTGTTTGATTTTTAATCTGATTGATTTAAGAAAATAATATTTTTCATCGGTTAAAAAGAAAGCGAAGCTATACTAACACAAATTTCTCAAAATAAATGGAGCCAATATTTAGAGTTTTAGTTGCGTGCAAGTTCTTTTACTTGAGTGGTAGTTAACTTTGAATCTTTAGTATTTCTTTGAAGATATGAATATATTAGATCATATATACTTGAGAGGTAGCTAGTTTGAATCTTTAGTGCTACTTTTCAAATATGAATATATTATATTATGAATTGCCACTACCAAAAAACCGCTGCCAAAACCCCTCATTTGCACGAGATTTTCTTTACAACAGCAGCGGGTTAGTTTTAGCATTCATTTATGTTTTGAAACCGCTGCAACAAAATGATATAGCGGTTTAGTTTTAGCATTCATTTAAGATATATATATATATATATATATATATATATATATATATATATATATATATATATATATATATATATATATATATATATATATATATATATATATATATATATATATCACTTCCAAAAAACAAACTCTGCCCCGTTGTAAGACTCAAATATATCTTGTATTTTAGTTTCCAAGCAAAGATGTGGTTGCTATACGAAAAACTTAGCTTTTTGAGGGTTGTGCAAAGCTCTTCTTTTAGCATTCATTTGACACATTTTTCTTATTTCAAATGATGTGACTATATTTTTATTCATTAAATAAGTTAAAATAAAATTATCATTTAAATCTTGTTCATTAACATGGCTTTTTTATGCGGTGTGAGATGAGAAAGTAGAATTATCATTTCTATGATGATAATTGCATGATTTATATGAAGTTGTGTGAGAAGCATTTTTTTATGACTATAATGATTGAAATTTTGTTTAAAACCCATGATGTGGTGATCTATCATTTCCAATTTAAAGGACTTTTTTTTAATTTTCCAAAGGCTTGGAGGTGCTTGAGGAGGATTTTGATAGGAGAAGATTTCATGGTAATGCTGTAATTTATAGGGTAGGAATTGTTAAAGTGTTGATTGGCAAGAATATAGCCGAGGGTTGCATTTTGATAAACATTTTCCAATGTATTTGGTCTTTAATTATTATTGTTGTTATGTCTAGTAAATTTTTTCCCACCCTACTAATGATTATGAAGGCTACATGCTAGTGATGATGTTGATGATCGAAGCAAAATTATGGACCTTTGCATAGAAATTTGTGCTGCAGTGTGTGAACATTCAGGTTTCAAAATAAAAAAAAAATACGGTCTACTATAGCAGTTTTAACCGGCACAAAAACCACCACAATGATTAAAATAGGTTCACATAAATGAATTTTGCATCGGTTTTAACCCGTACAAATCTGGTGCTTTGTCCCGGTTTAAACCACTAATAAAAAAAGCGATTCGCAAATGCTACCCCGCCGGTCGTAAAATCGCTACTAAATGTCATTGCAGCACATAGTAATTATAGCGTATAAGTAGCGGTTTTTGAACCGCTGCAAAGTAAATTGTAGGGGTTAAAACCGCCGCGAAAGGTCAATATTTGTGCTGCGATTACCATATTTTTTGGTTGTATATATATATATATATATATATATATATATATATAACTTTTTGATTGATAATCAAAATTTACAACAAATAAACCAAAGTGATCTGCCTATAAATTTGATCTAACAAACAAGACAAGTCACGATATATAATTATGTACACAATATATGTACACTTAAAAACAAAAGTCACTATATATAATTAGTCCAAGCTGAAACGCTCTTGTTATTTATATATATCCACATAGCGAGAACTATCTGAAATTTAAATAGATGCCGCTTTTCAGAAATTTAAATTGATGCCGCATAAGATTATGGCTCATAGATCTTAAATGGCAGAAGGCATATAGGCAGAGAACTCTTCCCCGTCATTTGGTCTTCTCTCCAGCATTTTTGCCTATGACGTATAAAATCTTTTCTATAGAAATAAAGAAAAAGAAGCCTAGACTATTATCTTCTATTCTTAAGATCTCTCCTTCTACCATCGTCCCCTGCGTGCTCTTTCTCTAAAACTAGAAGCAAAGGGACCACTTTCGATTCAGAGAACGAACTCGAAAGGGAGATGTGCAGTGATTCTATTTTCTTCACGGACAGTAGCGAGGATGAATACTAAGATGCAGAGGAGAACTTCAAATATGCGGAGGAGAATGACGATGATGACGGGAATGACGCACATGTGGCGCTTGGCTCTCAGTTATCTCTCAGGGAACTGCTCGAGATGTACCAGGTTCCATCTTTTCCTTTCTTTATCTTCCTTTTCAAATTCTCTATTGGGCGAGAGAGAAACTGGAATGGAGGTTATGGTTATTTGGTTTCTACTTCTTATTTATTTATTTTAATGATTGGATTGAGGTTCTTGTTGATTAGGATGACGAGAGCCTGAGGAGATGGAAAGAGCAGCTACTTTCCGACGTTGATTGGTCTGAAGTTGGAGGTATGAATGTTTGATATCATCAGACCTTTTTCTATTTTATATTGAATTCATTTTCAATTCCTTATTTTTTAATTTATTACTTTTTTTGGCTCTGTTCTTATGAAAAGCATGATATTTTCCTCTATTGATCCTTCAATTATCTATCTGATTTTTCTCTTTTTTTTATACTTCAATGAAAAACAACTTGTTTGATTTTGTGGCTTAACTAATGCAGAGAATCCTGATACACAAGTGACGATCCAGAGCCTCACAATCATCACTTCTAATAGATCAGACATTGTTCTAGCTATCCCCTTCAACCGGAATACGAGGAGATTTGCATTTACTCTTAAGCTGGAAAGTCACTACCGATTCAAATTATCATTCACTGTGTCGAATAATATTGTATCAGGACTCCGTTACATGAACATTGTGTGGAAAAGGCCTTCATTGTTGCAAAGTAGAGAAAGACGAGCAAACAATACTTCCTTTAATTCTTTTAACTGTTCTTTCGTATCATTTTGGTTCAGTTGGTCACTTAATATGCGACTTGCTTGATATTGTGCAGTTGAAAATAAAAACGTTATGCTGGGAACTTTCAGCCCTCAAAATGAGCCATACACATATGAGCTAGAAGAAGATATCACCCCTTCTGGCTTAATTTCACTGGGGGATTATATTGCTGAAATAATGGTAAACAACATTCATGTTTGAGGCTCTTTTGTTTCTTCTATTAAAAACATACAAGGATCTCTTTTTTGATGTTTCAGTTTGTGGATGATGATGATAAATGCTATTTGCAAATTATCTATGAGTTCCAGATAAGAGTTGATTTGTCATAGGCTTTTTCACAAGTCTAAAAATCAGCCAATGATATGAATTTTATATTAGTTATTGCACATTAATATTCTTAGCTCTTTTATTTGGGATGTCATTAGTTTTTAACTTTGCTATTCTTAGCTTTTTTATTTGGGATGTCATTAGTCATGATAATAAGGTTCCTCCTTTTACGACATTGTTAATGGAGGAATATATGGTATCTACTTTGTAGTTTGTTTCCTTTTTTCTTATTAATGCAATTTTATGCATTTTCTACTAAAAAAATAGATAAACCATGATTAGCAAGAAATGACACAAATAATAATGTCATTCACACCTTTACAAAATGATTTATGTAGCCGACAGGATAAAGGCAATATGTTGTTGTTGTTATAATCTATTAAAGTTATAGAATACGAATGATGCCTAACAGACTTTCTGTTTTGCTCAAGAACAAATTCAATACGTAAAACTTCAAAAAAATTATTTGGTTCGATGAAAGAAAAAAATAATTTAGTATTTAAAATTTCTCATTCAATTCATTTTCAATATATTTAAAACTTATATGATCTGAGCGAATTTTTAAAAAAAAATTATTTGGTAACAAGCACTGATATCAAACAAAAAAATGACATAACGTATTCTGATTGGTCTCCGAATATGGTCTCCGAATATCATTCGGTGTCCTCACAGAATAATTTCTCCTACTATAGAGCAAATAGCATAATCAAAAAACCTAATGGAAAATGCAACCAATCCTTCAGTTTAGCAGCAAAAGACATTTCTTTTTAAGTAAAATCCTAAAATCATTACAAGACTAATAAATCTTCTTTCTTGTTGCACATTCAACCAGAAGTCTATATATCTAAAGAAATCATCAGCAAGTATCCTATTGACATAGAAAAATTAGAAGCTAGAAATCCACTTTAATCCTAAATCAAGTTGGGTGAACTAATTGAGGAAGGCCTTGAAATCCTCGTAGGAGTGCTTTGCATCATCCACCGCACACATCTCTCTTATTCTATGCATTGATAGTTGAGGTGCACCAACATCAACGGTCCTGATTCCAACGGCACTTGCAAGTATGGGGCTTATGGTAGAAGCACATGGCATGTCGTTCCGGACCACGAAATCCTACTAGCATCAGTATCATCATCATCATCATCATCATCATCATCAATATTTAAGCAACTCAAATTTCGCTTGGGATGAAATTCTTATTGCATCTTAAATAAGCTTTCGAGTACGAAAATTAAAAATTTTAAGCATCAAGAAATTCATTCCAAACAAAGCCTCAGTTGGCATCGAGACCATGTTAAGAAAATGACAATCAAGGTAAGCAGTTTGCTGCCTTTATGATGTGTCAGGATAAGAAAATTTCATGATTCACAAACAAAAATGCCTGGTTTAAGCTAAGAAAGAGAACCGAAGAGATCATAAACAAGTTACCAATTAAGGCTTCGTTTGGGACGGCTTTCTTCCTTCTTCTTAAAATAGTTTTTTTAGTCAAAAATTAAAATTTTTATACTAGAAATCTACTTAAGAAACAATAAAAAAACCATCCCAAACGAAGCTTAAGTTTGTTTATTATTCTAGTTTGAAGGATACTTTTTTACAATTATAATCTAGATAATAGTAAAAAGTCTCTCCCGTTACAGGTTTTTGTTTCCCAGGGAAGGGACTTGATTTCTATTGTGAAGCAACTGCTAATCTATAAGGAAGCATGGATGTCATGCAAGATCAGAAGAGAAGTGGATATGGTATTAAGCAAGTCAAAACATTGTCATTAGCAATAATCACGTAAGTAAGATCTACAAAACAACATCTCTGGACCCATACATCTTGTTTAGTAACATATAATTTAATCAACCACCAACCGGATCATATTCTTGACATAACTCAATAGAAAAAACTATATATTTTTTAGTGCATTAATATGTCCATCAAAATGATTAGGCCAATACCTTCTATCTTCAATTTTAGAATGTGCTTACCTGAATGGGCAAGTCATGCCTTTCAGCAATCTCTCTAAATATAAATGATGTGATGGCATTCATCGCATATCTCTGATTAGCATTGTGATTTATCCCAAGCCCACCGTGCAACTTAAGTTGATGATTATCCTCATGCTCGTCCTAGTAAGAGAATCGTAGCGCATGAAAAGGAAATAATGATAATAATAATAAGGTTTTGTTTGGGCGATTTTTTATTGCTTATTAAAACAACTTTCTAGTTTAAAAATTAAAATTTTTATACTAAAAAATAACATTTAAAAATAGTAAGAAACCCGTCCCAAAAAAAGCCTAAGTGGTTCAGATAGCAACGCTCGTAGTGACAACAAAACAATCAAAAAGATTGAAATGCAAGAAAGATGCTGCAAGTTCCCAATGGACCAAGCCTAACAATCTTGAACTTTATTTTATTGTAGCATATATAACAAGCGACGTCAAGAACTAGAAAAATGATTTACCATACAATTGGGATGTATGGCATGCGCCATGTCTGCGGAGATGAGGAAACTTTTCTGGATTGCTTTGTCAACTAACTGAAAGATAAAGATTAAAGGATTAATGAAGCATGAGAAAAAAAAGTATGTAAAACAACCAACTAAAATATTGATCACAAGACTAAAAATATTTTTAAAAATTGATGAAAATATCACTTTCTAGAACCTAAGGTAATATGTATTTATGATTCCTGTTATCAATCAAAAGTTAACAGAGTGTACCACTGGAAATTTGTAATTCAACATTTTGGCAAATTGAATATTATAAATAAAAGACATACTAGGGTGATATTCTTCATTTGCTAAAAAAACAAAATGACAATAGAGACTTGTAAATTCTATGTTTTATAGGTAGTAAATAAGTGGCATGTATAATTGATTTCAATTTCTACCTTGGTGTTTGATGAGTTGAAAGAATTTGTTATTATGGACAAGGCTTTTAACATCACAGGAGAATAAGCTCCTTGAGTTGAGTTCGATCAAACCTCCTCATGATTAAACAGGGCCACCATTCTCACACCAATCTCTTCATCCAGAGAACTTTCAAAACTTGTTGAGTCTATCAATGCCTAGAGTGAGGAAAATAAAATTAACATTTCAAATTAGAAAAGATGTTGGGAAGCATAAAAAAATCTACAACAAAGTAGATAGCAACAAAATGTACAGATCAATTAGCCAATTAATCATTCCACAAAAAAATTAGTATTATAGACTAGACAACACAAACCAACTTTCAATTACTATGGCATTGAATGAACTAAAAATTCTAGTTAGAAGTATATATTAAAGCTAAGTAAAGCTAACGATGCTGTTAACTCAAGAAATATATTTAGATACAACAACAACATTAAGCCTTTATCCCACCATGTGGACTCGACTATATGAATCATTTTTCTTCATTGTATCATATTAAGAGTCGAATTATCATTTATTTCTAATTAAAAAAAAGTCATTTCTAATACTTTCTAACCAAGTCTCTTTAGGTATACATCTACTTTTCTTAAGATAGGTCAAATCTAATACATCTACTCTCTTAAATGGGTCATTAAAAATGCTGATGTTTTATATGACCAAACCATCTAAAGTGACTCGCTCTAGTCTTATCTTCCACTAGATCTACTCCAACATTTTCACAAATCTATTTTTTTCACATTCTCTCTAAGAGTGAAACCACTCATGCACATGAGCATCGTCATCTTTCCAACACTTAACATAATTTTATGCTTCTCTTTTAATGGTCAACATTCTATGCTATAAAGTATTGCAGGTTTTAGCATAATCTTATAGAGTTTTCCCTTAAATTTGAGGGGTACTTTTCTATCACACAGTAGACTCAATTCATTTCTCCACTCCAACCATCCAATTTGAATTATACAAATAATAGCACCTTCTATTTCACCATCGCTTTGAACAACATACCCGAGATATCTAAAACGTTTACTATTTTTAATAACTTAAAAGACTAAAGTCACAAACCCTCTGTTAGATCTACTACTACCTCACTATTTTTTTTTTTCACTGCTACCACACTATGTATTCAATTTTAGATCTACTAAAAGAAAAAATCTTCAAACTCTAAGACTGACATCCCTAATTCAAACTTTCCTTCAACTCCCTCTCTTCGTCTTATCAAAAAGAAGAATACATTTAGATAGTGAAGTTAAATTGATAAAAAATGAAATAACCTATAGCCTTCGGCTTATAGAAAACATTGAAATAAGTAAACAGATAAAATAGAAAATAAAGATGACCCTGTTCAACTTGTTAACTTTAGCAATCCACATACCCCTCGCAACCACACAAACAACAACTTCAACCCTAGTTAAAATAACAGCAGTTATGGAAAGATTTGTTAAACTTCATTAGTATTAGTAATGGAAGAACCGAAGCCATCAGAAATGAATATAAGGGAAGTTGGATAATTTTACTAAAGTAACAATCTCAATATAACTCCTCTTATCTTTGTATTGAATACTATGTAGTTTATTAATTTCCTTTATTTCTAAAAATTTCCATTATTTTGGTATCTTCTCTACCTAATGCATAAATCAGTATGTGAAGCAACATTATGAAGTTAACTCTTTCAAATTGATGTCTAGACATCATTCACTAGAAACCTAGAGAATACTAATATGTGAAGATGCATATACGACAAATGTTTAATCAACTATGGTTATCCACCAGAAATATTTACTCAAAAAAATAACCAAAACAATTAAAGAAACAACAAAATAAGAACTTTTGTCAACTTCAGTGAACAAAATGACATGCAAAAATTGTCAAGCCTTCCTGAGAATATGAATTCCTTCAGAGCACTGCCTACAATACTTTGTGGAGTATCACAAAGTAGCAGCTCAAAATCACAAATCTCTTCCGTCTTACAGTAAGCATTGCCAGTAATTAACTGAGCAAATTAAAACGTCAACTATTATGCCAGTTAACTGTTTGGTGGGCGGCAGGATGGACATAGGAGGGCAATAATGTAAATAATTATCATGCAACTCAAAGAAAAATCTATAATCCCAACTGTAAGGTACCTGGAAAAAAATTGAGTGATGTTTTCTGTCATCATTACTTTTCTTATCATGTGATTCTATTCCATCAATTTTGAACTTGGCATCTATGGGGCCATTCTAGACCCCCAGTTTCGAAAGTTCAGCCTATAAATAAAACATAAAGAAAGTTTGTACAAAAAACATAATATAGAACAACACAAAAGCTACTTAACCTTTTGATAATAATTTTTACGAAACAATCTTACACATGAATGTGATGCACCAGAAGCATCCCCTTCTACCAGGACAAAGCATATTCAAAATATTTTGACATAAGAAATTAATAGTATGTTAAAAAGATTCTCATTACTATTTGAATAGTATATAACCGGATGTGAACTAAACATAAGAATTCCATTACATTATACAAATATATCATTGATTGTTGATGCTGAATATTAAGAACTTTTCAAGGTGGTATTTGGATCCTATTGAATTGTTTTTTCCATGGATATGTTATTTGCATATTGGGAATTATTTTTAACAGTTTGAAGGAAATAAAAAAGAGAAACAAATGTTGTAGTGGGAAGCACACCCTTGAGAGCCCTACACTGCACTAGCTCATTTGACATGGTGTGGACATCCAAGGGAAAGTAAAAGGTGGTCCATACTCTTCCACCAGATGCAAAAAAGTAAATGTTGTGCAGAGAATGGGATGGGGTGAGGAAGAAATTTTTAGAGGAAAATGAAAAAGCTGTGGAGAGAGTGAAATTGGTGAACTAGGCATGATCATCAAGGAAACTTTCTCGCATATATAGGATAGGTAAGACAATTTTTTTTTATGTTTCGACAAGAATGGGGTATAATGAGGAAGCCAATTGAAGAAAGATTGGGATCACCCTGCAGGTTGACTAACCCAGACAATAAGTATGTGAGAAAAAATAGATATAGTACGAGAACGAAAGAAATGGAAAAAAGTTATAGGAATGAATATAATGTTGTGTAAATTTATCAAGGCTCTTAAGTTTGGGGTATTGAACAACTTCCCCAAAATGTCCATCTTTCACTACTGGGTAACATAAGTATGTTTGACCGCTAAAAAAATAAGATACCCTAAATCAAAGCGCATGGAAAGCATATAATGAATACCTTAGTTTAAAATATGATTGGAGATGGAAAGATTACTATTCATTTAAATAGTTGTGGATATTTTTTCTTTTTTTGATGTACTTTAGTTATCTTCTTTTTAGATCAGTCCATATGTTATCCAGAATCAAACATATTTAATGAATATGAAAGATTTTCCTATTCTCAACACTTCTAATTTCCAAAAAAAGGTTCCTTAATTTCAATTTATATTCTCGAAAATTTTGATTATAGTTTAATTATAGTGATAGAAATGTACAATTATTTTTTATTCAAAATATGTTGGCGAAGGTAATTCAGTGGCTTCTATTGACTATCTTTATTACCAGGTTCTTAACACTTTTATTTTCATAATGAAAAAATTATTTCCCAAGGTCTTCCATAAAATAAAATTCATCTCCATTGTGGTATGGAAGGTTTAGGTCAAATTTCTAAAGAAGTTTGCATTCTTCAAATTTTGATGATCTTGGGAATTATATTAGGTGCATTAGGGGTAAGCAAAGTAAAACTAAAAGAACAAACAGCTCTTATCTTTTTTATGTGATTCATACATATATCAGTGCATCATTGTCTTCTATATTTTGTGATAATAAGTATTTTATTGCATTTTTTATGAATGTTCTCGTTATGAGTACCTCTATCTGATTAGAGAAAAAAATGAAGCATTATATAAATTTTATATATTCAAATAGGAGATAAACAAAAAATTTGATAAAGTCATCAAAATTGTTAAATATGGTCTTGGTGAGTGTTATGGCAAACATTACGCTATTTGATAGCATATGGGACCATTTTCTATCTACTTAAAAGTTTACAATTGTTGGCCAATATACCAAGTCTGATAGTCTTTTAAACATTGGTAAAAGGAGTCACTATACCCTTAAGGATATGTTGAGTAGCTTGATACAAACAATAAACTTACATGAAGATTTATGCAATAAAGCAGTTAAAATAGCCTTATACATTTTGAATCGAGTTCCCGGTAAGTTTTTAAATTTTTTTTTTAAACTTGAGTGAGGAGAAAACCTAGTCTTAACCATTTTGGAGTACCAGGTTGTCCTGCATAGGTGAGGCTTAAAAATTCCTCCGAGAGAAGTTTTGACCCTATAACAAATTATTTTTATTGGTTATCCAAAGCATTCAAAGGGATATAGGATTTGTTGCCATGTTCAAAGTGAAACATAGACAGTTTCATTCCTAAAGAGCATTTTAAGACAGTTGAGATTCCTTTATCAATTAGAGAAGAAACTATTGCACTAATTCCAACCACAAATTTTCCTCCACTGAAAAGATTAATTAGACAAAGGAGTTGGCTATTTAAAATAACTAACTTGTTTAAATGGTGAAAGTGATTTTGATAGAGGAGAGAATGTTGAACCAATAATATATTATGAAGCTATTTCAAGTTCTTAATCTCATTTGTGGATTAGTGCCATGAAAGATGAAATGTTAACAATGTTTCATAATAATGTATAAAATATTGCTGAGCTCCACCAAAGACATTAGATTGTTAAATGTAAGTTGCTTTTCATGACCAAGAAAGACTACAAGGGAAAGATTAAATGTTTCAGAGTTAGAATAGTTGCTAAAAGAATTGACTTGAGAACATATATGGATTTTAAGTTTTAACGATATATTTTCTCCTTATGTTCAAAAAGTTCATTCAGGGTTATTATAGAACGTGTGGTTCATTTTAATTTAGGGACTATTTAGTTGGTTGTAAAGTGAATGCAGTGTAAAATAAATGCAATCATAAGTAAATACTTGAGATTATTTGATTGTTTGTGAAGTGACTGCAGGAGAATTCATTTTTGATATGCAAAGTAAAGTAAAATATGTATATTCCTCTCCAAAATATATATAGATACACATGCACACAAAAAAACCAAGATGAAGCAATAGAGATGGGAGAAAAAATTTAGGGTTGATTCCTCTCAAAAATCTTGCTTCTAATCAATATGTCATCACTTCCGATTGGATAGAAAAAGAACATCATCGAAGGAAGTTGCAGCCAAGTCGAGAAGAAATGGAGTGGAGAATTGATTCTAATTTTGTGTTTCAAACTACTCAAGTTTATTTAGGAAATTAAAAAGGACGTCTACAATACATAATTTTAGTATTTATTCACCTTAACAGATGTTGCAAGCATAGGGACAAGATGACTCTGTGTATTAACTTTGAATCCATCCATAAAACCCCTGCATGGAAGAAGTGAAACATCATATTAGTGCTGACATAATGAATGAGTAGTTTCTATCAACTCATTAATTCCAAAGAAGAATAAGTTCTGGAAATATCATTCCAAACAAAAAGATTGCTAGAAACAATATACCTTCAAATTTTTAAAGTTTGCAAAACATTGCCATTAAGGTCATACGATCACAATAGATTGGAGGCAACATTATTTAGGGAAAAACATTTTAGCACATTTATACTTATCTACACCTTTAATTAAGTTGAGCAAGTTGAAGGAAAAAACTGGGAAATTAATAGGTACCCCCTGAACCTTTAGGAATGCCAGGTTTTTGCAAGGACATAAATATCAAGATGAATAGCCAATGTAGGTATCCACATGATTGGCTCTTGAATCCTGATAAGCTTATTAGTGTAAGAGACTGAACCATCCTTCATTTCCTTTACAATTAGTCGACCTGCAACTGTTAAGTCACGATCGAACCAGGTGTGCCACAACCCACCACCATATGTCTGCACGCCCAATTCCAAATATCCTCCTTTTGCTACCTAAAAAAAGTCATATCGTGAACAACAACTCCAATCGTAAAAGTTAACCATTTTCATTTTCTACTGCTTATATCTCTTTTTGTTTAGATAAAATCATGCCAAAAAATTCTTCTAAATAATACCCAAAAGAGAAAATGCATCAAAAGTAGCTAAAAAACCAAACAAGTTTAAAAAATCTTAATCAAATCAAGTATATAGCAAATGGAATTTGTATATCATTGCTTACGTTTGGAATATAAAGATATAGGGGATAGCAGCCAAAACAATAACCAAATGTATGAAATCAGCAACCTTTGAAGTGGGTTTCAATTTGAGGCAAGGACTATCCGTGTGCGCTCCAATAATGTGGAATCCATTTCCAGCAACATATCTAAAAAAAATGTATATTTAGCTCATTGTAAATTGGGAGAAAAAAAAACAGACATGGGACAGTTCTGTTTCCGCATTCACATTCAAGTGTGTCAGGTAGGGTGTGATCAAATGGAGACACCTTTTCGCAATTGCAAAAGCCACGATAGTAGAATGATTCCTCGTAAAGAAGTACTTCTTTCAAAGTTCAAGATTCGAGTCCTCTCTCTCCTAAACCTGCTCGAAACCAACCTTCTTCAAGCGCCTCTTCACTTCATCTAACAATACATAATAGATGCTTGATGAATTACTATCTTTCCCCAAAAATAGCAAAGACAACCAAAAATTGGAAGGTATGGACTGGAAAAAGCATAGAGTAGAGTAATTCGGGTGTTTAGGTTTATCATTACTGACAACATGAAAAGTTGTGGGAGATGCGTTGAGGAAATCGACGAGTTTAGAAGCGAATAGTTCGGTGGTGGCCATAGGTTGCTCTTGTTGAGATCTGATATCTCGATTTTGGTATGACGATGAGGGAATTTGCTTGCCAGAATGCAGGATAAATGCTTTGCATATATCGTGTAGCGTGTCGTGCGCTTCGAGACAGTTGCCGTACGACAACTTCCATTTTTGTACGCCGTAACTAAAATATCACATTATGTGATGTATGCCTAAATTTTTCTTAATTAATTTTATTTATATGTTGTATGTGTAAATTTATCTTAATTAATTTAAATGAAGAAAAATTATAAAATTTTATCATAATCTAGAAAATGATCCAAAAGCCTATTTGGTTGAAACGTGTGAGTGAGTTTAGCAATTTTGGATTAAAATAGAATTAAATATAATGATCATCAAATTATGTAGTTGCGTAATAATTTATTCGACTCATAATTTTGAATTAATTTTGTTTTTTTAAAGGATTACGTACATACAAAACAATATCAAATTTATATATTTAATATTTAAATTTTATTAACTACTAAATATGGTACTCCATTAATTGAAATATCAATAATATTAGTTCACAACATCACTCTTCAAAAGATCACACATTTTCATCTTTGTCCACCTTTGCTAATGCCTCCCTACACTCCCCACCCTGCTCTCCTTCCTATTCCACCTCATCCCTCATAAGACTTCCTCCTCTCACTCTTTCTTTCCTCCTCTCTCCATCATTCTCTTCTCCATGTATTACCTCTACTCCCTCCTTCCTTTTCTCAGCACCAAGCCCTTGCTTTCTCCCTTTTCATATTTTGTTTGTCCTCAATTCCACTTATGTCCTTCTCAGCAAGCCTAGTGAGATTCTGCTGCAACTTTCTTATGTCTAGGTTATTTGATGAATTTGTGTTGTGACCTCCTAGCGGTATCTAATGGGGTGGGTAGAGATGATGAAAGTATGGTCATATAGTGACATGTGTCAAAACTTGCTGTTGTCATTGAGAGTTTCATCTAATATATTTTATAAACAATGAAGTTTAGGCATTAAGTTGTTAACAGATAAAGATAAGGAAATAAGTACATAATACATTGTTTTGTATAGCTGTCACTTTCTGTTAAAGAAGTGTATGATTACCACTATAATTTTATATATACCCATGTACACTTATGAGGACCTAGAAAATACAATATGCATAGCTTTATCTTATGGTTAATTTCTTTCTTTTCTATTACTGCAGCTTCAAAACACAGTAGTTAACATGGTATAAGAGTGATTTTGGAGAGAATAGCTTTCTTTTTTTTTTCTTTCCATCTCGTACTCCTCTCTGTTCTCTGCTTTGACTCGCGCATCCATGGCCGACTCAGCTTTTTCCTCTTCTGTTGTCGATTCTTACGCTTCTCTTATTTCGATCACCATCCCCCTCAACTCAAGTTCTTGATGAGCAATCTCAAGAATCTCATCCCCAACTCTCTAGTTGCGGACAACTACCCGCTATGGCGGTCACAGGTAGAAAATGTTTTCACAGAAATGGCTTCACAGGAATTCTTGATGGTACCTCTTTATGTATGTCGCCTTCAGCTTCTTCTGACTACTCTTTCTCGTCGAATAATCCATCTTCAAAAAAAATCTTGAATCTCACAGATCAAAATCTTGCAGCGGCATTATACTCTCTGACTTCCCCAACTATCTTGCCCTATATCCTTACCTTAATACAATATCATTATATATGGGCAACCCTTGAGCATCGTCTTCAAGCTACGACGAGATCTAGTATCATCCAGCTAAAGAATGAATTGCATCACTTGTCAAAGGGTGAAAAATCAATAACACAATACCTTCTAGATCTAAAATCAAAAGTTGACGCCATTCAAGCTGCCGACAACACCATTGATCATGAAGACGTTATTTTGTACAGCCTAAACAGACTTCCATCTTCGTACTAGTCCTTCAAGATGGCGATCCGTACGAACCTCCAGCTATTAAAACTTGACGTTCTCTATATTCTTTTATGTAGCGAATAACAGATCCTAACTCAAGAAGTTACCAAGGATCTTCAATCTTCGAACCACATAGACAACTCCATCGCACTTGCAGCATATTGTGGACGAGGACGAGGTAGATACAACTGTGCTTGCAACAACAGAGGTTGACACTCTCTTCTGTCTAATGGTCGTGGAGATAAAAATCCTTATCACACCATTGTCTACCAGATTTGTAATAAAACTGGTCAGTCCACCCTTCATTGTTGGCGTCGCACCAATTCGACATACTCAGATAACTCATAAAATTTGGCGCTCTTTACTTCCCAAGATACTCCTCACCAGGCCGCCTGGTTTCTTGATAGTTGGGTTTAATCTCACCTTACATCTGACTCATCTCAATTGAACGCCACTGAGCCCTATACAGGCTCATCTCAAGTAGTTCTTGGCAACGGTCAGCAACTTCCAGTTCAACACATAGGTAAAGGTATCTTGTCAACACCATCAAGTAATCTCTATCTTCACATACTTCTTCACATTCCAAATCTTTCTTTTAATCTCCTCTCTGTTCATCAGCTAAACAAAGAGAACAACTGTATAGTTTCTTTTCCATCTCATGGTTACCAAATAAAGGATTCGATGACTCATCGCCTTCTTATTCAAGGGTCATGCCATAACGGTCTATACAAGGTTCTGAGAACATCCAAAACCTCACATCTTACTCTGCTCTCTACTAAAAATATTCTTGATATGTGGCACAATAGTCTCGGACATCTCGCAATTATTGTTTTACAACATTTAGCTCTTTCTAATTCAAATATATATACTTCTATAAATTATACTTGTAATACATGTTGTCTAGCTAAAAGTAGACGTCTACCTTTTTCGCATTCTAATTTCTCTTCTACTGCCCCTTTTCATCTTGTACACTCTGATGTTTGGGGTCTTTCCCCGGTGTCGTCTATACAAGGTTATCAGTATTTTGTGTCTTTTATTGATGATTACACTACATACTACTAAATTTTTCCTATTTTTCAAAAATCTAATGTAGATTACAAATATCTTTGTAACATTTCATAAATTTATCAAATGTCAATTCAATACCAATCTCCAAGTCATTTGTACAGATGGTAGAGGCGAGTACATAAATAACACATCCAGTGCTTACTGCAAACACTAGGGCATTCAACATCAATTCATATGCCCGTATACATTAGCTCAAAATGGTTTGGCAGAACAAAAAATTGATACATTCTTGAAACCGTCTGAAGTCTTCTCATTCATTCCAACACACCTTATCATATATGGGTAGAAGAACTACATACGTCCATCTACTAAATCAATCATCTTCCCACACATATTATTTACAACATCACACCTTTTCAAAAACTATACAACAAAACACCAACCTTTGCTCATCTAAAAAAAATTCAGCTATCTCTGCTACTCATGGATGAAACCTTATACCAAATCAAAATTATCTCATCTCTCCCTACCTTGTATATTCATTGGATACGCTCAATCCCAAAAAGGATATTGTTACTTGGACATCATCACAAACTGTTTCTATGTCTCTCGACACGTTGTTTTTAGCGAGAAAATTTTTCCATTCAAACAATCACACTCGACCAATAATAAACCTTCCACTCATCCTAATACTACTCACATTCATCCCTTGTTACTCGTGCCCACTTCACTAACTCCAATGCGCACATTATCCAACTTTCCATCCCAACATTCTCTCAACCAAATTCTACTACTCAGCCCATGCTCTCACCTCCGAGTGTATCATCCGCTCAACCACCTACTAATCTGATTCCTTCCATAACTTACCCCATTATACCGAAACATCCAATGCAAACTCACTTTTAGACAGGAAATCTCAAAACAAAACATATATTTGATCTCTCTAATCATATTCTTGATACCGACCCAACCACATACAGTCAATCCGCCAAGCATGCTCATTGGAGGTTTGCTATGTTTCAAGAATTTCAAATTCTCCAATCACAAGGTACATGGGAACTTGTGCCTTCTTCACCAAACCAAAACACTCTTGATTGTAAATGTACATTCAAAACCAAGTATAACTCTGACAGCTTTATTACTCGTTACAAAGCTCGACTAATTGTGTTAGGTTGTAAATAGGAATTTGGCCTAGACTACACCAAAACATTCAGTCTTGTAGCCAAAATATCCACTATTCGCATTTTATTAGTCATTCCTTTACATCATAACTATTAAATATGTCAATTAGATGTATCAAGTGCATTTTTGCATGGGTCTTTGTCAGACACAGCCTACATGAAACAACCTACAGGGTTCATTGACAAAAATCACCCAATATAAGCATGCAAGATGAATAAGGCCATTTATGGTCTTAAACAAGAACCACAAAATTGGTTTGAAACTCTAACAGGTTTCCTGCACGGGATGGACTTCGCCACAAGTAACTCGGATCCATTGCTCCTTATCTACAAAAAAAAAAGCATTATCCTCTACTTTTAATTTACGTTGATGACACCATACTGACAGACAATAACACTCAATCTATTACTACTCTTCTCAATCACTTGTATCAGCGATTTAACATGCAAAACTTAGGCAACTTAACTCATTTCCTTGGCATTACAGCTGAACATACTACAACTGGCCTCATTCTCCACCAAATAAGATATGCTAAAAGAATACTGACCCGTGCTTAAATGCTAAACAGCAAGATGATATCTACCCCGATAACAACAAAGATCGCATCCTCCCTCAACTCTCCAGCCTTCAATAACCCAAATCTATATTTTTAACTTGTGGGAGCCCTAAAATACGTAACTCTCACAAGGCCGAACATCACATATGCCGTCAACAAGGCTTGTCAATGCATGCATCAACCAACAATTTCAAATTTTTAATCTCTCAAACACACTCTTCTCTATCTTAGAGGAACTTTGCATGTTGGTCTATCAATTAATTCTGGACCTCTTACACTTCATACATACACTGACTCTGACTGGCCAATGACCATCAAGATCACAAATCAACCATAGGATACTGTAATTTCCTAGGTTCTACTCTAATATCGTGGTGTTCAAATAAACAATCCACAATAGCCAGATCATCTACTAAGGCCGAATATAGAGCAATAACCACAACAACAGCAATGAAAGCCTTATGACTCTGTCAACTACTTCAAGAACTAGATTGTTCTCAACAACAGCCCACAATGGTACTTTTAAATGCATTGTATGTAAATCATTCATAAAAAGTTATAAATTGAATTAAAATAGATCTCTTAAATCTTAATTTTATTATAATTTACTTGAATTGATGTTATAATTCATAAAAATATGCTAAAATCAAGTTTTCTTGAGCAAATTTTAAAAAATAGCTTAAATATTTCTAGATTTGTTTGCATTAGTGCATTTACTCAAAATTTAAAAAGGAAAAAAAATTTGGTCAAGATAGGCTTTAAAATCTTTGGACCTACTTTAATATGGGTCTATTATAAATTATTTATATATTGCACTCATCCCAAAGAATATATAAAGGCTTTAAAACTCATCATGACAATTTTTTATAAAGACAACATGAAACCAAAAATTAGGTTAAAAAGTGCTCCACTACACTAGAATCTCTTTTTGAATGAGCAACTCATGAAGAGATGAGACAAATTTTCTATTTCTTTTTTATTACTATTATTATTTCAAAACCACATGGCGATTTTGCATTTGTTATTTTCTTTATAGCTATCCTTTTTTTTTAAACTTGTTTAAGTTCATTAACATGTCTGCTAAAAAAATTTTATAGAATAACCAACTTTCTTCATTTGTTGGCTATTTACACATTAATTTTTAGTCTTTAAGAAACTCATCAAAAAAATTTATAATATGACAACTCACTCTAATGAATGACACATGTTGGTCATTAACACATAACACAAATTATACAATGATAGATGAGAGAAGTCAAAAGTTTGATGATGGTGGCAATTAGGTTGGTCATTCTCCTAATATATGGGGAGATCTGTTGCAACCCATGACCCCGAGTTTGAGATTTTGATGATGCCAAATAATGAGTGTTTTGGAATAGTTTTTCATTGAATATTATTTTATTTGCTATTTTCCTTGAGCACTAACATTTTAGGAAGATCACAAGTGACTCAGGAAAAAAGGAAGACTCAAGTCCGGGTAGATTAGGAGTATGAGTCAAACATTGTATTTTTCCATTTATTTTGTTTTTACTTTATTGAGTCTGGCCACAAAATGCGTAAGAGCAACCATGCACACACACAGCGGGAGAGTTGTTTTTTAACTGCAAAATGTAATTAAAATTCTTCTCTGGAGATCGTACTGTACGATTTTAATTTGTACCGTACGATCCAAGCTATGTGGACGATTCTGTGAATAGATCGTACTGTACGAATATCTTCGTACTGTACGATATGTTCAGATCCAAAACCCTAGCCGTAGTTTAGTTTAAGTAAGTGATTTTGCGCCGTTCGTACTGTACGAACATGTTCGTACTGTACGATCTATTTTAAATACTTAATTAAATTAACCTGTGATTAGTGCATGTAATCAAGGCCTAATTAAAATTTGAACATCGTACTGTACGAACCCGATCATACCATACGATGAACAGAGACGAAGTATGATCGTCCCGGATATCATCCTGGATGATCTCTTGGTTTTTGTCACATCGTACTGTACGATAGTAATCGTACAATACGATGAACAGAGACGACATCCGATCGTCCAGACCATCGTCCTGTACGAATAGTATCTTGTTGGATCGTACCGTACGATATTATTTCGTACAGTACGAATTATTTTTGAACTGTTCGTACATCTTCGTACCAGGACGACGTCTGTTTATGAAGATTGTACTGTACGATGTTGAATCGTACTGTACGAACAGTAACGGCTACTTTTGAATTAAGAGGTTTTTGGAGCCTTTTTTAGATATCAATCAAGTTCTTTTTCAGCAAGATTTACAGAGGGGGTGAACGTGGTTAGAGAGGGATTCCAAGGGAGAGAGCTCTAGAGAAATTCTTGAGGGTTGAGAGAGGAAGGAGGAGGTGAGCGTTGTGAGGGAGAAGAGGTGTGAGGGAGATCACACGGTTGCTCCAAGCTTGCTGCATCTTGCTCCTCCTATGGCCCGAGAAGGATTTGAGGGAGGATCTCCAAGGGAAAGGCTCGTCTACATCCGTTACCTCGAGGTTCTCTGCCTTCTCCAGGAGGGAGAAAAATGAGAAGGTTCTCTGCCAACGCCAGGAGGGCGAAAATAGAGGTTGGCACTCCGCCACGCCGGGTTGGTGAAAGGGAGGTTTGTAAAGGCTCTCCGCCTTGCCGAGGGGGGCAAAAGTAGAACTATTTTGATAGTGAAAATCCCGGAGTGGAGGACTCCAGGGAGTGGACGTAGGTCATATTTTGACCGAACCACTATAAAATTTTTGTTGTGTTTTTTCCTTATCGTTATTTACGTTTTACTTGCTTTTAATTTTTCATATCTATTGCATGTTAAATTTTGTGGAAGAAAGAAAATTTCTTAAAAATTTGTTATAAAATTTCAAAAACAATAAAAAAATTAGAACTCTTGTTTAGGTTTACTTTTATTAAGAAAAAGATTTTTACAATTCACCCCCCTCTTGTCGTTTAGTAATTTCAATTGGTATCAGAGCTAGTTTTTCAAAAATAGTGTTTTAGAAAACCTTGAAAAAACGATCATGTCGAATTTTGGTAATCGTAATACTGCGGAGGGTTATTCAATATCTCGTCCACCACTTTTTTATAACATACTGTTTGATTTCTGGAAAATTAGAATGTCTACATTTTGGCAATCTATAGATTACCGCATGTGGATGTTAGTAAATGATGGGTATGTTGCGCCGTTTAAAATTGTTAATGGTTTAAAAACTCCTGTACTGTTTATTGAATGGAGCAATGAGGATAGGGAGTTAGCCCAACTGAATGCTAAGTGCTTAAACTGCTTTTTTTGTGCATTGAAATCTGAGGACTATATGAGAGTATCTACTTGTGCTTCTGGTAAGAAGATTTGGGATAGACTGTGCATTACATACGAAGGAACAAACGAAGTAAAACAGTCTAGGCTTAACATTCTACTGCATTATTATGAATTATTCCATATGAAACCTAGCGAAACAATTTCTGACATGTACACTAGGTTCACCCAAATCGTGACATCCTTGCATGCATTAGGTAGAGAAATTTCAAATTCTGAGAAAGTGAATAAAATTCTTAGATGCCTACCTAGTTCCTATGATGCTAAGATAACTGCTATCATTGAGTCCAAAGATCTTAATGTTTATTCTATTGATAACCTCCTTGGGTCACTCATTGCATACGAGCAAGGAGTGAGCCAAAGGCAAAGTGATGCAGGTGAAAAGAAAAAGGAGCGGACGGTGGCATTAAAAACTAGCAACTCAGAAAGTGAAAGCTCTGCAGGGGAGGAAGACGATGAAATAGCACTGATGACCCGACAGTTCAAAAATTTACTGAAGAGAAAACAGAAGCGTCATCAGAACAGCTGGAATAAAGGTAAGAGCTCAAGGTTTAATAAGGTTTCATCTGATACAATTTGCTTTGAGTGCAGGAAGCCAGGTCACCTTCGAGCTGATTGCCCCAATCTGAAGAGTCAACCAGCAAAGGAGACAGTAGATGACAAAGCTAAATACAAGAAAGGAAAGACAAAGACACAGAAAGCTTTTTGGGCCGACTCTGCCTCAGAATCATCAGAAGAAGAAGCAGAGGAGGAGGTAATCAAATTTGTGTCTTATGGCTAATGATAACCTTGATCAATTGGATCAGGATGAGGTATGTCAACTTTCTTATGATGAATTATTGCTTATTTCTGAGAATATTCATGACTCCTATAGGAAACTGAAAAAAATGCATGCAAAACTTAATATTGAATTTAGTTCTTTACAAATTGAGCATGCTAACTTAGTTAAAGAAAATTCTGATTTAGATAAAGATCACATGTTACTTCTTGATGAGTATGATGCATTAAATAAGAAGCATATTGAACTAATTGAAGCGCATGAATCCTTGAAAACATCTCATATTGAACTAGATGTAGAGTTTGAAAAACTAACTGCACTTGCATTAGAAGTAGATCATAGTGAGCACTTGCTATTGATAGAAGATGATGTATTGATAGCTCAAAATAAAACTTATAGTGAGAAAATAAAAGAACTAGAAAATGAAATTGCATCACTCACAGTAGGCCATCCTAGAAAACCCCCAACACAGCATGCATCACAAAACTTTAGGAAGAGGCACCACCACCCACATAGATTAGTAAACACATTTCCTGGTGTTAGGTGCTTCTCTTGTGGCATGTTAGGTCACATAGCCCGCACATGCACAATTCACCGTAGGACACACATAGTATGGAGACCTAAACTGCATCCATCACAGCATAACATGCATACATCTCATTCATGCAAGCATAAGGAGGAACCCAAACTCACTTGGGTTACCAAATCTAATCTTTGAATGAAATTGTAGGGATGCTCTCATAAAAGACCTAGTGAGAGCATGTGGTACCTGGATAGTGGCTGTTCGCGACACATGACTGGAGATATGAAGAAGTTCATCCTATTGGAGACCAAAACTAGAGGCAAGTAACGTTGGGAGACAATACTACCAGGAAGGTAATAGGCTCAGGTATCGTTGGTAATGCTAAGAATTTTTTAATTGAAAATGTTTTACTAGTTGATGGTTTGAAACATAATTTACTTAGCATTAGTCAACTGTGTGACAAAGGTTTTGATGTTAAATTTTTTATTGATAGATGCCTGATTAGTTTATTTGGTGAAATAATTTTAGAAGAAAAATGAATGAACAATGTTTACATGTTAGACCTTGATTGCGTAGATAACTCAAAATCATTGTGCTTGAAAACAATAGTTGATGACTCGTGGCTATGGCATAGGAGACTATGCCATGCTAGTATGAAAACTCTTAGAAACATCACTCAGAAAAACCTAGTTAGAGATGTACCTAAGTTAGACTTTACCAAGGATCACTTATGTGATGCTTGCCAACTAGGAAAACAAGTCAAATCATCCTTTCACTCAATTAGAGATGTGATCACCTCTAGGCCACTAGAAATTCTATACATGGACTTATTTGGACCCGTTAGTACAACCAGTCTAGGTGGAAAGAATTATGGATTTGTGATTGTAGATGACTTCACTAGATTTACTTGGGTAAGATTCTTAGCACACAAGAATGAGTCTTTTGAGGAATTTAAAGTTTTCTCCACATGGATTCAACGAAAATGAGGTTGTGAAATATCAACAATCCATAGCGATTATGGTGGAGAATTCCAAAATGATAGGTTTGAGTCATTCTGTCAAGAGATAGGAATAGAGCACAATTTCTCAGCTCCTAGAACACCCCAATAGAATGGCATAGCAGAAAGGAAGAATAGAACTTTGGTAGAAGCTGTTAGGGCAATGTTAGCGGAGTATACACTTCCTAGAAACTTTTTGGCAGAAGCAGTCAACACAGCCTGTTGTGTTTTGAACAAAGTAAACATTAGATCGAAGCTGAATAAAACTCCATATGAACTCCTTAAGGGTAGGACACCAAACCTTTCACATTTACATGTCTTTGGGTGTAAGTGCTTCATTTTAAATAATGGTAAACATCCCTTAGGAAAATTTGATCCCAAGTCTGATGAGGGTGTCTTCTTAGGCTATTTTTCTGTAGGTAAGGCCTATAGAATTTTTAATAAGAGAACCCTTGTAGTAGAAGAATCCACCCATGTGGTATTTGATGAATCAGATATGCCCTCAGAAACTAAAATTGAAGATGATGAAATAGAGGCAATTCAAGGAGTAGAGACTATGACCTTAGGAGATAGGGTCGAACCTCAGGAAACTTTGCCTACAGAATGGAGATATTCTTCTAGTCATCCTAAAGAGTTAATTTTAGGAGACCCTTCAGAAGGTGTAAGAACTAGGCATGGACTTAGGAAGGAGGTTAGTCACTCAGCATTCATCTCTACGATAGAACCTACAAGTATAAATCAAGCCTTAGGAGATGAATTTTGGATTCTAGCAATGCAAGAAGAGCTGAACCAATTCACCAAGAATGATGTTTTGGAGTTAGTCAAGAGACCTAAAGAGCAAAGTGTTGTTGGAACAAAATGGGTCTTCAAGAATAAGGTGAATGATTCAGGAACAATAATAAGGAATAAAGCAAGACTAGTAGCTAAGGGGTACAACCAGATTGAGGGGATAGACTTTGAAGAAACCTTTGCCCCGGTTGCTAGACTAGAAGCCATAAGAGTGCTCTTAGCCTTTGCTTGCTTCAAGAACTTTAAGTTATATCAAATGGATGTAAAGAGTGCATTTCTGAACGGGGTAATTAAGGAAGATGTCTACGTTGAGCAACCCCCTGGATTTGAAAGCTCACAATTTCCAAACCATGTATTTAAATTAAAGAAGGCACTGTATGGACTAAAGCAAGCACCTAGAGCATGGTACGAAAGACTTAGCTCATTTCTTTTGGATAGAGGATTTAAAAAGGGTAGTGTAGATACTACACTCTTTTTACAAAAGGTCAAAGAAGAAATACTCATTATTCAAATATATGTAGACGACATCTTGTTTGGATCTTCGGATAAAAACTTATGTGATGAATTTTCAAAAATAATGAGTAATGAGTTTGAAATGAGCTTGATGGGAGAACTTAATTACTTTCTTGGCTTTAGTGTAAAACAAATGGATAATGGAACCTTTCTTAGCCAATCAAAGTATATTAAGGATATTCTAAAGAAATATGAAATGGATAGTGCAAAACCCATGAACACCCCAATGAGTTCGACAATCCAATTAGATAAGGATCCTAGTGGAAAATCAGTAGATCAGAAAAAATATAGAGGAATGATTGGATCCCTTCTTTACCTGACTGCCAGTAGACCGGACATAATGTTTAGTGAGTGCCTTTGTGCCCGTTTCCAAGCCGATCCTAAAGAATCTCACTTAACTGCTGTCAAAATAATTATTAAATATCTACTAGGCACCTCAAACTTAGGAATTTGGTATCCCAGACACAGCACTTCCTTTGAAATCCTAGGGTACTCAGATTCTGACTTTGCAGGATGTAGGATAGATAGAAAGAGCACCTCTGGTACCTGCCAATTCATCGGACAATCATTAGTTTCTTGGTCCAGTAGGAAGCAAAACTCAGTAGCACTTTCCACAGCCGAGGCAGAATATATTGCAGTAGGAAGTTGTGTTGCACAAGTACTATGGTTAAAACAACAAATTCTTGATCTTGGACTACCTGTTGGAACCATCTCGATCATGTGTGACAACACAAGTGCAATTTGTATCTCTAAGAATCCAATTCAACACTCTCGAACGAAACACATAGACATTAGACATCATTTCATTAGAGATCACGTCGCTAAGGGAAATATAGAATTACGTCACATCGCTACAGGAGATCAATTGGCAGACATATTCACAAAACCTTTAGCTTTTGACACCTTTAGCACCTTGAGGACTAGATTAGGTGTCATAGATATAAATGCATAAAAAAAACAAAACAAAACAAAACAAAACATTAAAAAAAAAAAATAGGGCTGCTCCTGATCACCACACACTCACCACACCAACACTTTGCATTAACTGTTCATCGTACTGTACGACCTACATCGTACTGTATGATACATCACAATCTACATACATCCACCAATAGGCAGATTTCAGCTCTGTTGATCGTTCTGTACGACCTACATCGTACTGTACGATACTCTTCCCGCATAATTGCCTACCGTATTGTACGATATCTCTTCTTCGTACAATACGATCCACGTCAGCAACGGATTGGGACGAATTAAATCCGGATGGTACGACATTATTGAGTATCGTACTGTACGATACCTCCATTTCGTACGGTACGATCCACATCAGCATAAAGGACAAATTTGAGTTAAAGCATTTCGGTACGATATTTATTATGTATCATGCTGTACGATACTCTTCCCGTATATTCGCCTGATCGTACTATACGATACCTATCGTACTGTACGATTTGACTGCCTTTTCCCGTAACGACCGGTCAGAACATTAATTGTCTATCGTACTGTACGATCCAAGATCGTACTGTACAATTTCCAAATATTCCTATAAATACCCTTGTTTAGTCTGTTCAAATCACTCAATCCTCTCCTCACTCAGCCTTCACTTCATTTTCGTGCCCTCTTGCGATGTCTAAACGAGGTCAGATGACTGCTGGAAGCTCGTCCTCGTCGAGTCGCCAACCTGATCACTTTCTGAATAGTGAGAATGAGGAAGCCTACCACCGATACAAAGCCTGCAAAATTTCCCCTTCAAAAATGCTTAATCAGACCGCTCTCAATTTCGAGGTAATGGGCCTCTTTGCTTCCACAACCTTTCAATTCCTACTCACCCTGGCGTTCCCATATAATTTTGAACTTCTTTTTGAATTTCTCGCCAACCTCACCTACACCGTCGATAACACCACTTTTCACTCCTTTGTTTGTGGTCGCACCATTGAGATAACTAGAGCTGACATCGCCCAATATATTGGGCTGTCCACTGAAGGACCTATGGTTCGCTCGTTTCTTACCGATGAATTTGATTGGAGCGATGTAAATAGAGTCCTTAGGAATACTGCTTTTCATCAACACCAACCTCTTGTTCAATCCTTAACCCGAAATGCCCGTATAATTCAACATGTTCTTCGAACCTCTATCATACCCAAAGGTGGCGACCGTATCAATCTGAACCCTACCTTGTCCGTCGCTACCTACCTTATTATGTCCAATATTAAGTTTGATGAGGTCGATTTTATTAGCAACTATATTCGCCACATGACTTTTGTTCGTCTACCTACCACCCGACGGAAACAGAATCTGGCTCTTGGTCACCTAATAGGATATATCCTCCACAATAAATATCAATTATCCTACCCTGGTGAACCCGACATGCTTCCTATTTTTTATACGGATGCTTCCTTCCGCATTCTCTTTCATCGGGGTCACGAGCCTGAAGAACCCGTCTTTGATGAAGAAGAAGGAGAAGATGCCCCAGCCGCAGCTCCAGTTCCACCACGACGCCATGCCGCACCCTGAGCACCTGCACCAGCACCAGCACACCCTGATGATGATTTAGTCGCCCGCTTCGACCAACTGCAGACTCGTCTCGACATGCATATTCAAGAACAACATCAGCAACACGAGACTGATATGCAATGGTTTGGAGAGCATTTTACTGCAATTGATCGCCGCTTCGATGCTCTATTTCAATATTTTCAGCCAAATCCACCTCCACCACCAACTAATCAGGACCCGTCTGACTAGATTGTCTGTGTTTGCATTGTAGTTTTTCTTCTTTTACTTTTTTGCTTTTAGTTGCTCCTCCTTTTTGTGCTGTCAAAAGGGGGAGAAGTTTGTTGTAATGCCTGTTATCTAAATGCATTCCTTTTGTTTCGTACTTGCTTTTAGTTTTTTTTTTCTTGTGTTTAATTTAAAAATATATATATAAAAAACAAAACAAAAAAAAACAAAAGAAATGTTTTTCTTTCTTACCTGCAACAAATTATTTGACATCATCAAAAAGGGGGAGATTGTTGCAACCCATGACCCCGAGTTTGAGATTTTGATGATGCCAAATAATGAGTGTTTTGGAACAGTTTTTCATTGAATATTATTTTATTTGCTATTTTCCTTGAGCACTAACATTTCAGGAAGATCACAAGTGACTCAGGAAGAAAGGAAGACTTAAGACCGGGTAGATTAGGAGTATGAGTCAAACATTGTATTTTTCCATTTATATTGTTTTTAATTTATTGAGTCTAGCCACAAAATGCGTAAGAGTAAGAGCAACCATGCACACACACAGGGGGAGAGTTATTTTTTAACTGCAAAATGTAATTAAAATTCTTCTCTGTAGATCGTACTGTACGATTTTAATTCGTACCGTACGATCCAAGCTATGTGGACGATTCTGTGAATAGATCGTACTGTACGAATTCCTTCGTACTGTACGATATGTTCAGATCCAAAACCCTAGCTATAGTTTAGTTTAAGTAAGTGATTTTGCGCTGTTCGTACTGTATGAACATGTTCGTACTATACGATCTATTTTAAATACTTACTTAAATTAACACGTGATTAGTGCATGTAATCCAGGCCTAATTAAAATTTGAACATCGTACTGTACGAACCCGATCGTACCATACGATGAACAGAGACGAAGTATGATCGTCCCGGATATCGTCCTGGATGATCTCTTGGTTTTTGTCACATCGTACCATATGATGAACAGAGACGACATCCGATCGTCCAGACCATCGTCCTGTACGAATAGTATCTTGTTGGATCGTACCGAACGATATTATATCGTACAATACGAATTGTTTTTGAACTGTTCGTACATCTTCGTACCAGGAGGACGTCTGTTTATGAAGATCGTACTGTACGATGTTAAATCGTACTGTATGAACAGTAACGACTACTTTTGAATTCAGAGGTTTTTGGAGCATTTTTTAGATATCAATCAAGTTCTTTTTCAGCAAGATTTACAGAGGGGGTGAACATGGTTAGAGAGGGATTCCAAGGGAGAGAGCTCTAGAGAAATTCTTGAGGGTTGAGAGAGGAAGGAGGAGGTGAGCGTTGTGAGGGAGTAGAGGTGTGAGGGAGATCACACGGTTGCTCCAAGCTTGCTACATCTTGCTCCTCCTATGGCCCGAGAAGGATTTGAGGGAGGATCTCCAAGGGAAAGGCTCGTCTACATCCGTTACCTCGAGCTTCTCTGCCTTCTCAAGAAGGGATAAAAACGAGAAGGTTCTCTGCCGTCGCTAGGAGGGCGAAAACAGAGGTTGGCACTCCGCCACGCCGGGTTGGTGAAAGGGAGGTTTGTAAAGGCTTCTCCGCCTTGCCGTGGGGGGAAAAAGGAGAAATATTTTGATAGTGAAAATCCCGGAGTGGAGGACTCCGGGGAGTGGACGTAGGTCATATTTTGACCGAACTACTATAAAATTCTTGGTGTGTTTTTTCTTTATCGTTATTTACGTTTTACTTGCTTTTAATTTTTCATATCTATTGCATGTTAAATTTTGTGGAAGAAAAAAAAATTGCTTAAAATTTTGTTATAAAATTTCAAAAACAACAAAAAAATTAGAACTCTTGTTTAGGGTTACTTTTATTAAGAAAAAGATTTTTACAATTCACCCCCTCCCCCCTCTTGTCGTTTAGTAATTTCAAGATCATGAACATTAGAATTAAACATCAATATATGACAGAAATTGGTCATTGACAATCATTAGGTGATGGTCATTGATGATTTTTAGATGGTTCATTCCTCTAATATAATGGGAGACCATGTGTGACCTCAAAAATCTCAAAAATTTAGAAAGTTAATAACAACCTTTTGAATGGAGGGTTATATATGAAGGCTTCATGTGTCCTAGCCACTCAGTTTGACTCTTCTATTAGCCTTATTGTTTCCTCATTAAAGGTTTCAGGGCGATCTTTAGTATTTGTTAAGGTAGCCTTAGAAGGTTTCTTGGTCTATGCATTATAGAGTCCCAAGAAAACTCTCTAAAATTAATAACCCTTAAATTTTAAAAGATATGTTTTGACTTATAACAGTAAAAATTTATTTCATGAATTATTATAAGTCCAAATTACAAATCGGCTTTGCGACAACTTATATATTATTGTGCTCTAATTATAATATTTTTTTTTCTAATTTCAAAGGCATTGTTGCACTTCCTTAAGAATTTAGTATGTGTTAATACAAGTGGGTTTTTTAGGATCATTAAGTGTTTATTTTACGAACTGATTTCCTTCGATCATTTTACACATACCTAGCTAATTTATGAATATTTTTTTCATAATTTTAGATTCTTATATTTAAATATATTAAAAGATTTATATGAATTTTATGCTTGAAATTTGAATAATTAGCATACTTATCAATATATCCTTTCATTATTTTATTATAAAAATCTATTTCCCCTTGCATAACTCCTCATGTCCATTTTACTTAAGAGTGGAGGAAAAGATTGAAAAAGATGAAAAGAGAAGAAAAATATATGTGAGAGAAAAGAAAAACTAGGTTTTGTAGGTCATAGAGTCATTTTTGCTAGTCGGTCTACTTAAAATATTCGTTTATCTCATGGGATGTTACTATTTGGTATTTTTTAGATTTTCCCAATCAAATTTATAATTTTGTTTTACAAAAAAATGCAGTTTTATCGGATTTTGGAAAATTTTATCTACGTAACTTATGATATGTTATTGGTTTCATTATACGTATTTATTTGAGATTTTTTGCCGAGTAATTTTAAAAAAATAAAATTTTTTATCAATATAAATTTTTATTTTGATATCTTAAAATAGTATTTTAGTTCAATTAAAACTTCAAAATATTGTTACACACAATCTCTAATAATGTGATGAAATTATGAAAACTTGGTTTGACAACTATAAAACATAAAGTGAAAATTATTTAACAATCGTTGGAGTATTTTTGTATGCTCATATGACTGTACTTTGATTATTTTAGTAGTTTAGAATGTACTTCATTTTCAATAATTGAATTAGCAGGGAGAAGAGATTATGTTGTCGGTGATAATAGATTTTGTTTTATGTTTCTGATAAAAACTATGAAGCCTGAGAGCTATTATGATTCTAAAACTTGAGGGTTATTCTGATATTCCCTAAGAATGAATTCTTTTGATGATGAGAAAGGATTATGTTGTTTATAAGTATATACTAGAATTTAGAGCCTAAGGGCTATTTTGATATTCCCTCTCATTTTTTATGAGCCTCTAAAGCATGCACTCTTGTTGTCACCTCTGCTCAACATGTTTGTCACCATCAGCATCTTTTTTAGAGTTATTTTTGATAAATTAATCACCACTTTTCTTATTTTGGAAAGGATCCATGGCGAGCAATAATTAACATCATGACCTTGAGTCCTTCAATAAGGGAGTCCTTAAGTAGCACTTCTTTTGTTACTCATAAATATTTAAATGTCAACTTCAAAGACCCTTATTTACATATCCTCAGTCTCATATACATCATCAAGGTCTTCCTTCAGTAACCACTAACGTCCAATGCTCAACTTGTGCAAACCCTAAATTGAGGGAAGGTTATTGAAGTGAACGGTACCTTATTGTTGTTCACATCATGCCAACTTGTCCACAAACTTTTTTTCACTTCAAGTATTATTGAAGAGGCGTTCTTATTAAAGTTCAAAACCCCTTGAATAAAATATATTAAGGCATGTCCGACATGTCATACCACCTCAATACATTGGAAAACATGAAGTCCAAGTACAACATTTCTAATGCAATCAAATGTCAGCTTTTTGTGAATACTTTCAATGACATAACATTCATGGAGATGGTTAAAATTTTACCCATGGGAAGCATAAACTCCTTTAAGAAATTTTTTTTTACTATATCTGAGAGGTCATTGAAGATCTCTCGGTCACTATTTTACATCAATTAGAGCACAGAAGAATCCCCTGAGGATTACACCAATATATTTAACAAGGTAATGTATGATGTCAATGGTGATGATAATAATATTACTAAAGCTACTTTTATCCTTGAGATGTAACCCTATAATGCTAACCTTTTTCTTTTCAGGAATCTACTAACAACTCTAGAGGATCTACTGCAAAATGCCACCAAGTATAATAATATTGAGAATTTCGTTTGGAGAGTTGAATAACTTGCCTCATTTTTTCAAGCCCTCATAAAGAAGGGAGAAAATTCAAAACATTTCACACTGTTAAGTTTGACTTCATATTCAATCAATATAAGAAAATCGTCTATTACTAGTGAAAATTGGCATTTCTGGTAGTGGCAAAAGCTGCGTAAGAAATGACAACCAATGGCTAATTTCAGGCGGTAATTTTTTCCTGTGGTTTTTTGGAAACATAATGCTACCAAAAATAAAAATAGTAATTTAAAAAGTCAGATTGTCCTCTTCCTGCCATGCTACCCTTATGGGTTGCCCGCTGCCCTGCCTGCCAGCTTCGTTGCTCGCTGTCTTGCCCGCCAGCCCGGCTGCCCGCCCGCGTTGCCTGCATGTCCTGGGATTTGAAGTGAGTATGATTCCAAAGACCCCACTAGTTTGCTGGAAGGAAAAAAGTGTATAATTTTCACATTTTTTTATTTAAAATATAAGAATTAAAATCCGACAGAAATGCCAGTGGAAACGCCTTTGGAAAATCTATAGAAAAATTAGTTCGACATATTCAACCAGAAATACGTTGGAAAGCCGTAGGAAAATAGTTCGCTGGAAAGCCATCATAAAATCCACTGGTAAAGGATGATTTTCCTATAGTGGATGCATCAAGATCCGTTCCTATAAGGAGGACATCCAATATAGCACAACCCAAAATATCATGAGGATGAACATATAGATTACAAGGAAAAAACTAAAGTAAAGAACTTTGTGAACACTTGCTTGATACACCCCGAGGATAGATGTCATTCCAATTCATCAAGGACCCTAGGTTGTCATTGTTTCTACTAAAATACTTTTGTAACTGTGCACGTCAAAAATATATATTTATATATAAATATATGAGTGAAATATTAGTGGATTTTCTCTTTCCATTTCTTTTATTAAAAAAAATCATTTATATGAGAGATGCTCATTAATTGAAATATCAAATATAGCATATCCAAGTAAATTAGGAAGCATGAATTATAACATTCTTGTTTATGCATCAAATACACTTTATTATAAGTAGTTCATGTGTCCAAAACTCAATGTTGCATTATATCAAAGATTGCACAATTTAATTTAAAATATGATGTATATTTCAACACAAGGTATCAAAATAAAAAAGAAGCGAGCAACTTACATATGTCAAACGTAATTGTACATTACAACCATAATAGATGATCACTAATAGTAGTTAACATTCACACTATAGAGAATAACTAGATAATAACGATATATCCAAACCTATCATATTTTCTAATGCCTCCTTACTTTCCTACTTCTGCTCCATAATAACTTTTGCATGCGAGCTTGAAATTGTGGTTGAGTTGTATAACAAAAAATTTAGTACTCAAATTAGTGTTAAATTTCTTGCCAATCAATTACAGTTAAAAGAGTTTTTTTTCCTATCATATTTAACATGTATTCTCATTAACTTGTTGCACAAATTCAATATAAACTTTCATCGTGGTTGCTCCACTTTTGATACATGTTGATGCTTAAATTAATGTCATATATTTCATGATATTGCAATATGCTAATGGGGCAATTTAGCTCAAGATATATTCTTGTAGAAAATTTAGCCCAATAATATGACAATCTAATGCTTTAAATTTTTCCAACCAGGTCTGATTAGAAATGCTCTCATTATGGGACATTATGTGTTTTCATCGTCTCCACATGTAATGTCATAAGCAACTAATCATGTTTGAACAATAAAAAATGAGTGCAACAATAGATGCATCATTCAAATGCATAAGCATTTCTAATCTAGTTTTTGATGATTAGTCGCATTTTTTCCTTTGTCGAGCTGTTGTCTCTACTAATAATGTGTTAGAGGAACCTTTACTAACTTTCTTAAAGATATGGCCCATCCTTATTGTTTTAACTTATAATAGACTCAAGGAGAACTTCAGAAAAAAGGAATAAGTTGAAAATGAGCTACATATGGTTCCTCCAAACTTGATAACCATCGAACTTAAATAGGAATAATGTTAGGACAGATTTATTCCCGATAATAACATACTATTTAATGAGTCCCTTATACAATAATTTTGTAATAGTGATAGAGTAATCCAATAGTATTATCAAAGTATAAAATATAGAAATTGAGCACATAAATAAGATATATTATCTTGAGTAATTTTGCAATCCAGAACCAACTACACATGATTCCTCCTTCATGGGAACAATATCTACTAAACACCACCATCAATAAATGTTTCTTATTTATACAAAAACAAAAAGATTGTCCATCACAAATGACTTGTCTCATCGATCATGTCCATTTTCTTTGATTGTAAATATAAAATAATAGAAAATTTTGAATACCATATAAATAATAAAAAAATTTAATTTAGATAATAATTTAATCATAATACTTATAAAATATAATATAAATATATATAACTTATTTATTTATTATTATATTTTATGTATACTTATACTTATACATTAGATATCTATATATTCAATTCTTAAAATCATTTACAAAGTTTAAAAAAGAGTAATGCCTTCAAGTCCATAATTGTTAGTGTGCGGAATGCGCCGAATATATTGACACATTCAAGTGAATGCACTAAATCATTTGGCACATTCTGAATGCACCAAATGATTTGACAAAGTTAATCTGTTTACTTTTTTTAAAACCACTACTTATGTTGCTTAATAACATATCAATTTGGCTCCTTAAAATTTGGTCATTTAGTGTTATCCCCAAAAGTATATTGTCTTTTGTTATTGAGATTAAATTCAATTAAAATTTGTTGAGCTATTATCATATTTATTTTAGAATTTAAAGCACGCTAATTAAAAGAAATTGGTGATAATTAATAATAGTAATATATATAATTTCTATTTCTTATATCCTAATATCATATTGAATAATACTTATAATAAATTAATATTCAAAATAACCATTGATTAGTAAATTATTAAATTATATAATTTCTATTTCTTATATTCTAATTTCAAAATTTTTATAAATTAAACAAAGGTATATTTAAAAAGATTTAGTTAGAATATATTATAAATAATCTTTCTTCATTAGACTTAGCAAGAATTTAACACTTAACATGACACAATGTTGAAAAAATCATATAGCCAATCCTACGTAGTGGGAAAAAAGTTTAATATTATTGCTCTATACTTATTATATGTTGATCTTGTGAAGTAATATGATAAATTGAGATATGTTGGAATTCGATACAATTCTGAATGAAATGAAAATCAACCATGATGTTTTTAGTAAGGGCATGAAACACCGGATTATTAGTAAAGGTAAGAGCTAAAACGTTATCATAAAAAAAAGGCGTAGGTTCAACAAGTGAAATATGAAAATCAAGAATCAAGCATCTCAACCTAATAATGTTAGTGGTTGCTATAGTTAAAGGCCAAAATTCAGCTTTAGTGGAAAAGCAAGCTATGATAGTTTGTTTTTTGACACACCATGTCACTAAAGTGGAGCCAAGGTAAGAGCAATAACAGTAATAAAACAAGGATTACATTTGTGAGCAACCCAATCAGAGTCCAAGTAGGCATGAAGCTCAAGTTTGGAATAAGAGATGGGTAACCCAAAGTTCATGGTTCCCTCAAGATATCTTGAAGTTTGTTTCAACAACTATAAATGAATTAGATATTTTCGATGCATATGGCTACAAAGGAAGCATACAACAAATGAAGTGTCAAGACGTGTAATAGTGAGTGACTAAAGTGACCTAACCAACTAGAGATAGAATTCAAGTTTGGCATGAAATTCAGAATGAACAATAATAGTCGGCCGTTTGGACGGTAAAGGAGTAAGAGCAAGCTTGTAATCTTAAATAGCAATAATAGTATTGTGGACTATGTGATTAGATTGGTCATGGAATTTCAGGAAAAAGTTAAGGATTTAAATGGAATCTTGAATTTGAAAATAAAATTTTGATTTTGACTCATTTGCTAAGAAATTTTTGGAGCACTTGAGGGACTATAGGAGATGAGGTGGATAGTCAATAGAGGTTGGTGCAGAGAGACAATAAGAAAATTTGAAATTTTTCATTCCTCTTCACTGGAGAGATAAAAGAGGTGTGAGGGTTGTGTATCACAGAATCTCTTGACAAGAATTCATCTTTTCAATTCTTATCTTATGAGAGTGGAAAGGTGCTATGCTGGGAGAGAATGATAGAAGAGAAAGAAATTATAGGAAATTTGTTAAATAAAGGGACAAACCTTTAAGAAATTATTGTATCCAAGTGCAAAATAATGAAAAATTGATGGAAACTTCAGCAAAATGGTAACTAATTAGTTGTAACACAAAACTTAAGCAAGATATACATCAGAATACCAAAAAAAAAAAGGATTTATGAGTAAAATGTGGGAAAAGTAGTATCTACAATGGCCTTCTTCTACCTTCAAGATTGCCATCATATTTGTTAAGATTTATGCTTGCTCTCCTACTCGAAGGCATTTAATCAAGATTGCAGTTTGATGTAGCATTTGGAATGGCCACAAAAGTTTCTTAAAAGATGTAGATACTGTCTACTTTCAAGAAATTGCAAGCTCGATCCATGGAATGCTTTGTTTTTTTACTTTAGCCTCACAGAGTGTCCACCACTCTTACTCTCTAAAGGATAGCTCTTTGGGCTTTAATGGAATTAATGTAGTCTATGAATCGATTGGTGATGATTCAAATAGTTAGGGCTTTTATTTATGCATTTAATTTTTTTAATAATTCAGCCATTTATTTTTTTAATTTTATTAATAATATTATGTGATTTGAATGTTTAATTATTTAACTATTTTTATAAATAGCCCCATTTGCAACTATGATATAATAAATTCTTTACTCAGCCTTTTATGCAGATTCTAACTCTTACTCCTCTTGGAGAGTTTTTTTCGCCTTGGTGGAATTAAGTGGCCATTCATATGATTTATGATACTCCAAATGGTGTTTTATTTATGCATTTAAAAATTTAATTTATTCACAATTAGTAGTTATATATATATAATTTTTTTTAATGAAGATTTTCTTGAAATTAAGCTGGAGGTAGTTTAAAATTTATGTAAATATCCTCATATTCATTGTAAAAAACTTTGTTCTGATGAATTTAATGAAAAATTCCTATGGTCTTTGTTTTAGGTTCTTGATTTTCTTTTTTTAAGGATTCAATAATTTGATGGCTTAAGGATTGATTTTTTTGGTATCTTTTAATTTATTTCTTGTTGAAATCCAGCCGTTCCCAGTGCAAAGGATCCGACGGACACAATGATCAATCCGTGGGAAGCTCTCATGGATTACGCCATAAAGAACGAACGAATTTAGGGAAGTTTTTTATTAGAAATTTTATGTATTAAATCTATAATCTATTATTTCCTCATTAAGATATCTTATATAGATCTATAAATAGGGAAGATAGTAATGAATAAAGTCAAGCTTTTCCCTCTCAAATTCATGGTTTTAACATTTCTCACTATTTCTTATTTGTTTTCAGCATTCAACTGTGTACCCTACTTATGTTGATGCATGTGGTATGTAGGTTTGGATTGATTATTATATGTTTGCATTAGTTTTTTATTTTAACATGTTTATTAGCACTTTACTATTACTACTCCACCTTATGTTATGGTTGAGTTGTCATAGTATTATGTGCTTTTTTATAAGGAATCCAACATTTTTTATGAGCATGTCAGAATCATTCATTCTCACTTGTGAAATGTTGCATTTTGAATTCTTATATTTATGAGATGATAGAGATGTAAAAATTGTATGCTATTGTTATGTATAGCACATGAGCATACCTGATGCTTTGGTGCTTGCTAGAATTAATATGTTCGCTTGGATCCGATGGTTTTTTGGAGCTAACAATCTCCTTGTTATTGGTTTTTTTGATGGGCATGCAAAAGCAAGAACAAAATCAAGAGAAAGGGAGGGAGGAAAAGAGAGAATCTTGCATGTAAATATCTTTGCATTCATATGATTCATCAAAATTCTCTTATAAAAGAAAAGATAAATATCTAAAAGAAATCAAGAGAAATAAAATTTAAACTTTCATAAAACATCTTTTATTAAATAATTTCTCGATCCCAATTTTATTTCATAATAAATCTAAATAATGGAGGTGATGCTATGTCAAATTAAGGTAAATGATAAAATGGTAAATAGTTTCTATAGTATTAACTCTCTTGTGGTGCAAAAAACTATTCCTTGAATTGGATGAATTGGTGTCCATGGAGGAGGTGTTGGGAAACATGCTCAGGTGTACTTTCAATTCTCCAAGAGCAATCAACCACTATAGTCTTGTGGATGTGGAGTAGGTTAATGCCTATCATAAAGAGCATGTTTGTTGAGAGATATTTGAACAAGCAATATATAACATATGGGTTTTGGAGTTGGATGTCACCACTTATCATTAAAGTGTAACAAATCATCAGCATGGGTGAGGGTCCCATGATAACTTGGCTAGGGTACTAGCAATAGTACAAAGCAACTTATAACATTGAGAGTGGAGTAAGAAAAATTACAGGGTACTCGAGAGCATTTTGTAACTCCACCAATTGAGAATCTAGATGCTTTCATACATTATGATTGTATTATGATAACTTATATAATGATCTGATGGTTGAAAATGTGGAAAAACTAAGTCAATTTGTGATGGACCAGGCAATGTGATAGGACATTGGGGGAACAACCTATATGTCTATCTATAGAAATTGAGGAACAATGATTGGAGGCTTCTGAGCTTAAAGATATCTTACATCTCTAGCTCATAAAGCAATGTAATAATATTTTCAAATCAATATAGAGTTGTTAAATCAAGTATTGGCATAATCTATAGTTTAAGTTTAAGCTGACTCATATAATTGGGCTAAAATTCGAGCTCATCATCAAACTCAAGTTTGGTTACTATATCAATCTCAAGCTTGGGTATGATTCTCAACATAAGTAGCTTAAAATGGAAAGACTGATCGAGCAAATGGATTTGGAGGGGGCATTTAAAACTACTGTAATGTGGAGTTTGTGGAATTGAGTATGAACATTAGGTTTTTTCTTAGTTTGCAAGAGTGGTGAATTATGTAATTAAGTGCAATGATAATTTGGTTGAGGATTGACTGAATGATTTTGAGGGGATAGTGATTAGATGGTTTGTAATGATGGCATTAAGACAAACACAAATATTGATTTCATGATGTGTTTCATGCAAAATTTGATGGGATTGATAAAAATATGAATGATGAGTGTGATCATAGGTATCATAATCATGTAGTTTATGAGAAGTATGATGTGATCAATAATAGTATAAAAGATCAGTGAGACCATGGGCATCATGAGAGGTATATGGAAATTGTGAATTTGGATACCAAGTTTAGCAATATTGGTCATGTACAAAATCATCCCATGTATCTTATTGGGTGTACCTAGATTGATAGGATTCAATTGTAGATTGAAGTATTGATGATGAGATGCTAAATTTAAAGGTTGGTTATAAGGGCCTCGAAGATCATTATTCCAGTTGTAATAATGATGAGATGCCATAATTTTAGGGTTCGGTTTGGTTGATGCAGAAGCATGTGAACTCTCTCTCTCTCTCTCTCTCTCTCTCTCTTTTTTTTTTTTTGAAGAATTGCAATCAAATGCATTAAGAACAAAAATAAAAGCTAATTACAAGTAATAAAGGGATCACATTCCGCCTTGATTAATCTCCACAACAAGGAAGGAATGTTATCCAAAGAAGAGCTATCAAAGTAAAAACTATTTTCCAATGCCAAAGTAGCACAACAATTAGCTACCTTATTACAATTTCTAAAGGCATGATGGAAAATTACCTTATTGAAGTCATTCAAAAAACAATTATCCTTTGTCAGCCACCTATCCACATGCCAATTATTCTTCTTCAAAGACTCCTGAATGAACTTGATAATATTGATATTATCACTTTTAATAATAACCCCTTTGCATTCTAGCATCCATTCACAAAGAAATTCCCTCACCGTGATGACAGCAGCTAGCTCAAGTTGAGCTATATACCAATGTGTCTTATTCTTCCCAAAAACACTGATGAATCTGCCCTTATAGTCCCTAAAATGCCACCAATTCCTGCTTGATTAGAGCTAAGTAAAGAAGCATCCACATTAATTTTAATTCAATCCTTTGGAGGAGGGCACCAAGAATTTTGGGATTCCCTAAGGAGATTAGTGCCCCAGCTTGTAAGAAATGGATTAGAAATAGAAGTAGCTAAGAATAATGCATTGGAAGCTACCACAGAGCACAGCAAAGCAGCCTTCTGATGCTTGACATCATTCCGATTCCACCATGACAAATACACCACCGTGCAGTAAATTCTCACAATTCCAGAATTCTGGGCAGATAAATTTTTCAGAACCTGTAAGCAAGTGTCCAGTGATTGAAAAATTGGTATTTGGATACCCCATTCACGTATTTTCATAATCACATCCACCATATACTTGCAATGATCCATAATATGCTCATAGGATTCAATGGATTGGCAGTCTCTAGCACAGTAAACATAATCAGATAGCTTGCGGTTCTTTAGGAACAAATTAGTTGGAATAGCTTTTTTGCCAAGCCTCCACCAGAATATCTCAACTTTCTTATTCAATTTTAACTTCAGCACCCAATTAGAATAACCTTTCTCCTCATCATCAAATCTGTAAGAAGCAGCAAACTCATAAGCCAATGCAGAGACAGTCTTCCCCGAACACCAATTCAACAATTCTACTCTATCCTCCATCTCATGATCAATACTTATTTGGCTAATCAATAGAATTAGATCAGGATGAAAATCCCTCTGTAAAACCGTGTAATTCCATTCACCATTACTCATTAAAAGCTGATGAACTTTAACACTCTCAATGAATTCACAATCCATATAGGTAGGCCACCAGTTAATACATTTATCAAGCAACCAAGTATCATTTAAAACACTGATGCTATTACCCTTTCCAATCCTCCATCTGACCACATTCTTCAAAAGCCTTCCTCCATCCAGCAAAATGCGCCAAGCACTAGAGTTTGTATTTTTATGAACTTCATACATAATATCATCACCATATTTACATTTCATTGTTCTATGAAACAATGAATCCGGCTTTTGTAAAAAATTCCATGCCAATTTAGATCTAAGAGATCCAATTCTAAGTAATGGAGAATGCAAACCCAAACCACCCAAACTCCTTGGTTTGCAAATCTCTTCCCAAGCAACATAATGCATTCCATTAGATCCATCTCTCTTATTCCAAATAAAATTTCTACAAAGCTTTTCAAGCTCATTAAGTACCCTTTTGGGAACTAATGAATGAGTAATCAAGTAATTTGGCATAGAAAGCAAAGAACTTTCAATAAGGATGAGTTTACCTCCCAAACAAAGGGACTTCTTACTCCAAGCATTAAGCTTAGCCATAACATTGCTAAGAAGCTCCTGAAAATCCTCCATCTTGGGTCTTCTAAGAGACATATTCACACCTAAATATTTTATTTCCTTAACCATCTTAATGCCAAGCACCTTAGTGATCTTCTTCCTCAAATTGTACCTAACCATCTTACCAAACATAATTTGAGATTTGCTGAAGTTTACTTTTTGACCAGTCCATTTGCAAAAATCTTCCACAATAATCTTCATTGACTTTGCCAAGGTAGTAGAAGCAAGGGAAAAGATTAACACATCATCTGCATAAAGAAGATGTGTAATCTTCAGACCTTTAGGGGAAATCTGAATGCCAAGAGATTGTCCTCTTTGTTCCACAGAGTTTGACAGTAATTGGGAACACAAGATAAAAAGGTAAGGTGATAGTGGGCATCCTTGAAGGAACCCACTATGAGCTTTAACCCATTTGGAATTATTTCCATTAATGATAATGGAAAACCTCACACACATTCCAAAAGAAGGTTAGAAAATTGAGAAGGGAATCCATACCACTTTAGAATTTGATGAAGAGTTGCCCATCCCATACTATCATAAGCTTGCTCCATATCTAATTTAATAGCCATTACACCCTTCTTGTTCTTGGATACCTTGAACTTATGAAAAATCTCTTGAGCCAAAAGACAGTGTTCAGAAATAGATCTCCCAGGAATGAATGCCATTTGCTCTTCCGGAATCAATCTGGAAATTGCCTTCTTCAATCTATTCACAAGCATAGAAGCAACAATCTTATAATTCATTTGGCAAAGGCTTATAGGCCTGTAATTAGCTGGAACCATAGGATTCTTGACTTTTGAAATCAAGACAATCAATGTATCTTTCCACTCCTTACACATAAGGCTGGATTTAAAAAAACTGTTGACAACATTCCATATTGTCTCCCATACAATACTCCAAAAGCTTTTGTAAAAAGAAGAAGTAATTCCATCTATACCAGGAGACTTATTATTACCTTGCTGGAAGACCGAACATTTCAGCTCATTCACAGAAAACTCCTCACTAAGCATTGCAATATCCTCAGCTGAAATCATCTGCTCCTCTGAAACTGAAGGCCACCCCGTTAAAATACACTTCTTATGCTACCATTTCTTTTCAAAAAAATCATAGAAAACCTTCTGAATTTGTTCATCTTCAACCATCAATGTATGGGACTCATCCTTAATTTGATTAATTCGATTTCCATTCCTACGAGCCGTTGCAAAATTGTGAAAAAGTTTGGAATTCATATCACCCTCTTCATGCCATCTAGCTTTTGCTCTTTGGTTCCACCATGTAGATAGTCTTCTTAAAGTAACATTAAACTCATGTACTTTATTACGAAGCAATAAAAGATCCTCATCAGTCCAATTCTCCCCCATAGCCTCCTTCTTTTGAAGATCAAGGATCTCTCCTTTCAATTTTTCCTTTAAAATGTTCAAATCCTTACACTTATTATTGTTCCAAAAAAATAAAGCTTTTAATGTTCTGCTAGTTTTCTTTTGTAGCACTACATTTTCATCTCCCAAATCCTTCTTATTCCAAGAGTAAAGAACAATACTCTTACATGCCGGGTAAGACCTCCAAGTGTCCTCAAACCTAATAACCTTTGATTTGAACCGAACACTAGCATCCAATTTAAGAGCAATTGGACTATGGTCTGAAGCTATTCTAACCAAGAGTCTAATAACAGCTAATGGAATCTTTTGAATAGCAATTGAGTTTAACAGGCATCTGTCCAACCTCTCCCAAATCCGAGAGGTCCCCTCCTTGTTGTTACACCAAGTAAACCTTGGCCCAATATGTCCAATGTCATGAAAATCTGAATTCATCATAAACCCTTTCATCTCCTTAGGTCCTTTAGAGAAAAGGAACCTTTTACCTCCTCTTTTTTCTTCCTTACTCAAGATATAATTAAAGTCCCCTCAAATGATGGCAGGAAGTGAATCCTCCATCCAATCTTCAAGTTGCTTCCATAAGTCACTTCTCTCCACACAACATCTACTCCCATAGACAGTTGCAACTTTCCAAATCCCCAAATTAGGAATCACAAGGTTACCAACAATAACCTGAGAAGAAGTTTCCTTAACCTCAAAAGAGACCAGCTTCCTGTTCCATAGAACCAAAATCCCACCAGAAGTACCAACTGCCGGGTGATGCCAATACTCCCAATCCTTCCCAAAAAGACAGTCTATCTCCCTTCTATCTATGCTTGAAAGCTTGGTCTCCATAAGACCAATAAAAAAAACATTCTATTCTCTCACCGCTTCCTTCAAATATAAGGAGGCCTCTTTCTTTCTAGCCCCCCTATAATTCCAAAACAAAAGAGAATTCATTTAAACAATTAAAGGGGATTTCTCCCCATTAATGGAACTCACCCTTCCATCCCTTTTTTTCTTCTTAAAATCTGGTTCAACCGGCCCTAAAGATCTCAACTCCTTAGCTAACTTGAACTTGGCAGCACCACTTTGAGACCCCACACCCAATTGAATAAGTTCTGTATTTACAACTTCCATATCTACCTTCTTTGATTTTCCATCTTCTTCAGTCTTACCACTGTCTTCATCTTCAATAAACTCAGACAATGCAAAAAATCTGTTAATTAAGTGAACTTCTGAAGGTTTACTACCCTCAAATCTTTGAGCTGATGGCTCAATTACAGGATCAAGGACAGGCTTCTCAACAGCCACCTCTGCCACATTCTTCACCTGATTTTCCTTCTGAACAACATTCATCTGGCTGCTATTTGCCCTTTTTTTCACCATGGCCTTCTCCCCAATTATTCTCCTATTAACCACATTACTGTTAAACATCTATCTATTTTTAAACTGTACATGAATCCATGGGCCAAATTCTGAACAAGTTATTGACTTCTTCCCGTCTGTCACCTTTTTGTTATCTTCTTCAGTAGTAGCTACCAGCTTTCCACTCTTTTGATCTTGAATCCCAAGTGATACATTATCTGGACAAGTCTTTATTTCATGTCCCACTTTGCCACACTGATAGCAAAGAAGATCAATCTTCTCGTATTTCACTCATTGGAAGAACCTTCAAGCTGAGCCTTCTACCCAAACACCATTTAATAGCTTTTTCTCCAGTTCAATCCTAACACAAATCCAAGCAAATTCACATTTACCCCAACGGAAAGTATTACCATCAAAGTACATTGGTGTTCCAAAACAAGAAGCAATTCTCGCCAAATTATCCTCATCCCAACAATATAATGGCATGCTCGGAAGTCTGATCCAAACTGGAGCCGAGATACCCTTAAAAGAATTAGGATCAAACTCAGGACACCATCTGTCCATACCAACAATGAATCCACTCACATACCATGGACCTCCTTTTTAAATTTCTTCAACTGCCTCATTCATTTTGAACGAACATAGTATCCAGTTCATGCCAATTGAGGTCATATGAAACCCACCATACTTGCTCCATTGCCTCCTTAATTCAATACTACAAACTGAAAAAGGTATGTTGCTTCCCAACACTTTAATTATAATCGACGTTTTCAGAATCTCAGAATTCTTTGCCTCCCTTTCAGAATTCAACTTCACTGTAGTTCCATCTTCAGTAAATTAAACTTGATCCCTGTTGAACGAAATCTTAATATGTTTTGGCTTCGACCAAGCATCAGCAATCTCATCATTATCCCCCTGGATAGATTTCGTAATCGGATTCTCCTTCAAGATATCAGGATTTTCTGAAACCTTCAAATGATCCTCAACTGCAATCATATTTTCATCAGCCTTCCGATCAATTGCCGACGACAGACTCTTAACACCAATCTGATCCTTCTTTAAATCAAGAACTCCAGAAAAATTTTTAACCCGTAAAATTAAATCCTTCGGAATAACAGGTTCAAGAATAGCCAATTCCAAATTCTTCTTTTCCTCAATTCCCTTTCTAGAAGCACAATCCTCCATTACAACATTCTTCCCCTTGCCTTCCACTGCAATCAACCGGCACTGAGGTTTCACACCTTCTCTAATCACAATCCCATTTGAAGCCTTACCAGTATCTCGTAAGGATCCAGAAGAACGTAGGGCATTCATGAATGCCAACGAAGAAAATCCGGTGAACCACCGGTGCCAACTCCACCAACCACGAGAATCCCGCGCAAAACAAAATTTGAAAATCCTGCAGATTTTCTCTCTCTCCATGTGAACTCTCTCAGTGTAAAAAAAAACTAGGGTTTTTGCATGATGATGATGAAGATGACTTGAAATTTTTGAATAACTATCATTAATCAAAATTTTCTTCTAAACATCCTATATTCATAAAGAGGATTGTACATTGAAAGAGTAAATAAGAAAGAAAATATTTCTAAAACAATCAAGACAAATAAAAAAGACAATCATTTATTGAAAGATTCTCTTTGTAAAATCACTCGTGATTATAAATTATTATATTATTACATAATCCTAAAAAGTCACAAGTTTAAATTGGGTGAGTGATAACATGTCCAAGTAAGGCATGCTATGGCATTATAGGAGCTTTGGTATTGCATCACGTTTGCTAGGCATACTTATTGATTGCCATCTCTCCATTTTATGCATATTGATTATTAACGTATGCTTTGGGCTTTTTTTTTATCATTATTTTGTTCTTTTGCATTTTATTTCTTCTTTGACTTCAAAATAAAAAATTACCATTAAAATGAGTATTTTTTGGTTATTAATATTGATTGTAAGATTTAGATTCGCTTTAATGAATAATTATTAGTCTTACTTTTATTTAGTTTTGGTGGATATAATTATGTTGATGTCTATGTTTTTAGTATCTCTTACATGGTTATGGTGTAACTTTATATTTTATACATAGGCAGGTTATATATGCAATCATGTATTAGAAACATAACCCATCTTATTGTTCTGCCATCATTTTTTTTTCAATTGGGATAATCATGATAGAGGAAGAGAAGAGAAGAGATTGGAAGGGTTGGGATTAGCACTTCCACATAAGATCCATGTTGCCTCGAGTGATATCCAGCTCAAGGAGATTTTACTAAACATTAAAACCTACAAAACACCTGTGAGTCTTGAGTTTTCTCCTACTTTCTTTAACGTTTGGAGTAGTTATCCTTAATAACTACTTTAAATTAATGAGATATTGAATTTTTTTGTTTAGGCTATTATAAAATATGGGGCTTCGTGGTATGATCTTATTTTCACCTTTCGTTGTTTCGTATTTTAAAAATTTTAAAGAATTTTGAGGTTTATTCTCTTATGTTGGAAATTAAAGCTGCTTATCTAATTTGTTATTTTTAGTGAGATTGCCTTAGAACCATTTTTCCATAATGTTTCATGAATTTAAGTTCAATTGTTAAGGCAAGTTATTATGCTTCTTAGTTCAAAGGGTAAAGGATATTTAAGGAGATGATTGAGCACTTTCTAATGCTTTCATGTTCAATTAAATAAATTTTATTCCCCACAAATCCATGATGGAGCAATTTCTCATGTTTTCATGTTCACTTTAAATCAACTCCATTCCATCGAAACTAAGAGATTTTTAATTAATATGAAGGTTCAAAACTACCAGGTGATTTAGGAGTTGGAATTGTGGTAATCAATCGATCAACTTATATACTTCTCATGTTATGAGAGATACATGACCGGAAGCTAGGGCCTATGACTCCTTTGCGTAATGGAACTATGTGAATTGAAGTTCAAGCAGGTTAATAAGTCTTATATGAGCCTCTCAACTGCCATCTTTGAGTTCTTTGGAGGCATATCTATTCAACGCCTTGTCTACTTAATAGATTATCACCATAACTAAGATCATCCTCATCATTATTTATGCTTTTGAATTCAATATATAACATGTTTGTTACATGTGCATCGAAGGGCTAGAAATATTCGATTTGTAGGGTTGTGTACTTCTCATGCTCCAACAATATGTAGAAACCTTTTATATTCTAGAGCTTCTCAAAGAGGTAGGCTTACTCTTTCCTTTAAATTTGAGCTCCTTTGGATTGGAGAGTTGTTGTCGAAAGCATCTCCTTGATACAAATAGGTCAAACAAACTAGTTTGTACTTTGTCATTTGGATAACTCAGAGTTAAAAGCTTAATTCCTTGTTGGAGGAACTTAGAAAGTCTCATCTCCTCTATATTATGGACTTAACAACTTATTGCTTCTCAGAGGTGCTGAGTTATGGTAGTGACCACTAATATGACTTCATAAGCTGAAGAGTTAGTTGTCCCCTCTTGCCTTATAATATATTCCATCCTTGTTTTAAAGAGGGGATGAAGATATGAATTTGAATTTAAATTATCCTAGAAACATCACCTTTTAATTGAAGGTGCTTGCCAGCACTCTTTAGTTAGAGGGGAATGTGATCTTCCTGGTCATCTTCATTATTGTTGTTTAGTGAGAATGACCATATTGCATTGGGGGCAAATTTTTGTAAAACATTAAAGCCATCTTGTTTGCTGCCTTCTTTGGTGGCTGCGGACTTCACAATCAACGCCATAACTTCTTACAATTGCACAGGAAGGGTCCCGTTAAATAGAAAATTTTTATGGAATTTGCAGTTACATAGACCGAAAAGAATTGCATATTATCATCTACTTTGTGCTTCTCTACTTTGGAGATGAATTATACAAAGAGATCTAAATGAGATATTAAAATAAAAATGTGGAACTTAGCCTCTATATAGATCTTGCCGAATTTGAGTTGTAGGATGAAAGAACCTAAGTTCATTTGCTTGATAAAGCTTTGTTGGGGCACCTTATCTCTTCCAAGGTGCTATATGTTAAGAGACAATCATCGTAATGCTTTCATGCTTATAGTTATTGAATGCAGAGTCATGCTCTAATGATTAATAAAATTTACCTTCTTTTGGATGACATTGCTTTTTGTTATAATATAGAGAAGTTAGCTATTTTCTGCGACCTCTACCAGATGATTTTGATCAAATAATAGGATGACAATAGCATTTTAGGCATAGAGAGCCTTGATTAAGAATTACTGAATAAAATGTGTAGAAAGGTTTTGACGATTCTTCCATAGATTCCTTGATTTTGATAGGGCTTCCTAGATGCTTAATTACATAAGTTTTCATGTCTAGGTGATGATACTTTGTTTTAAGGCTGCAAGCGAACAAGCATTCGACGAGCTACTCATTATTCGGTTCTATTAAAGCTCGTTTGTGATCATTTAGTTAACTAAACAAACAAACATGAACAATATTTTAAATACTCGATTCTTAAATAAATAAACTTGAACACTAATGTGTTCGACTCATTTATGTTCGTGAACAACATGATTTGAAGCTCGTGAACAAGCTCAACATTAAGCTCTATAAGAAGCTCAAATTCATGTTTGATTTTGAACTCATGAATAAGCTTAATAAAAATGGTCATGCACAGAAATCTTTGCTGGTCTTGCAATCCTTTAGTGACATATATGAAGGGCCATTCTTGGAGACTATTTGTGTTCCCTTTGCTGGTCATGCAATCCTTTCATGGACACTAGTTATTACTGGATCAATGATTGCTGCAATTATTTGTAGCTTCTTTCTAGGGCTCTATGGTATAGTCATTTTTTACGAGGCATCAGATATCACTAAACTTGTTGTGTAAATAATTGTAGGTTTACAATTATTTACGGCACCATGTCTACAGTGATATGGTGTGATTTGAGCAGGATTTGCGGAATTTAGCAGAGATATGCGGGATTCCTGGATTCGATAAGTCTGAGGTTTGAAGGATACGAGGTTTTATTTTTTTCTGTTTCTTTTTTGCTTTACATAGAGGTCAACAAATGCCCTCCAACAAATGTGGTTCAGGTCTAGAGCGAATCATGTTTGTTGTAAGATGTTTGGCCTTGTGGATCTCTAGATACTTGTTCTAGATGTCACACTAAGGCTTTCATTTAGTGGATCTCCAAAAGCTTACTTGGATGTCACACTAAAACTTTCTTTCTCCATAGATCTCTTGGATGTATCAATAAATGGTTGAGATACTGGTTTCTTTTGAGCTATGCTTTGTGCTGCGGACTTTGATGGAGAATTACCTGATTTGTCTTTATTAACTTGTCAGGTGATTTTTGTACCTTCGGCCCTATGATCTAACTTTGGCGGGCTTGATAAAAGAGTAGATGCCTGTGACCTTAACCTATTAGGTTCGTACCAGGTTGGTGGCGAAAAGTCATCGGTCCAGAGCTTTGTGTATAACGGACTTGTTGATGACAGAATCCTCTTAGTTCAGCCTTAGGCTTTGTGTGAACTCTAGGATAATTTTCTTCGGTCCTTTGCTTTGTGCTTTGACAAACTTGTTGAAAAAAAATTCCTTTGATCCTCACTTTATGCTTTGCGGATTTGTTGAAGGATTTGCAGGTTCTTGATTTAGTTGATAATACCGAACGTAGATAGTATCTTGATTCTTAACCACTTGAGAAGACTTTAATCTGAATCACTTGAGTTCATTAGATCGGGAGAGCTGGAATTTAACAGCTCTTCGTCCTCTAGTTGTTGAGATGGGGTTTCCTTTACTACAGCCTTTCTTATGGCTTGTTGAGTACATGGAGCTGCCAGCGATCCGGCCATATTTGAGCTTGTTGGATCCGACCTTTTATACCCATTCAGGCTTCAGACTTGAGTTATGGGAATTGCGCTTCCCAATACTAATTTTGCTTAAGTTGGTAGATTTGGAGTCATCCTTTGTGATTGTAGATTTTTGGAGCCTACAAACATTTGGTAGTTATTCGAGACCCCTTCTTTCCACTGGAACATCCAATCTATCTCGCATAGCAGACGAACGGATGACGTGCGGCATTCGCTGACGTGGTTAAGCCAAAACTGCATCCGCGCCGCCTTTCTCTTCGTGCCAGCCAATGAAAGTCCCGCAACTGTCTCGCATTAATGGCTTGTGATTCTCGGCGGCTCAATCATCAGCCCTTAATGCGCCGCCACCAGCAATTATTGCCATGGTGTTATCTAAAGAACGGGCTCTCGACACGTGTACAGTGGGCCCGCCTCCGGTTTTAAATAATTGAAATTTTGTTTTAAATCTATTTAAATAATAAAAACTTTAAAAAATCATAATAAATAAAATATAAAACCAAAAAATGCATATAATAGCTTGTTCTCTTCAGTTTTTGATCCTCTTTATTTAAAAAATAAAATTAGATTAAAATATTAAATATATGCATAGTTATTTATCTTTGAGTATTTTTAATTTTTTATTCATAACTTTTTATATATTTATTAAATTAATTCTAAATTTATATGACATGATATACAGGGTTTTAGAGTTATCCAGTAATTTTCCCAGATTTATTTGAGCTACATTTTGGTAATTACTAAATTTCAAATGTAAGGGTGGTTATATATTATATATATTTTAAAATTAAACTATAATTGAGACTAATTTCATTTGCATGCATTCATTCACCCTTTGGAAGTCTTAAACAGAGCTTTACTATTGGTAAATGAATTTGAGGGAGAATGTGAGGTGTTTAAAGAGTAATTGCATAGAGGTTTCCCTTTGAGTGAAATTCCAAGTACTAGGATTACTATTTAGTCCTAATACTTGAAAATTCATCAATCTTACATTCATTTCATTTTCTTAGACTAGTCCACTTGTTCATTTTTGTCTTGTAGTGCTTATAATTAGTGTCCAAGGGTTAGTATGACTTGATTTCTTTCCTACAACTTAGTGACATTAAGGACAATAATTAAGGACTTGTATCTTAGTTAACTTAGCCAAACCTAGGAAGAACTTCACATGTCCCCTTTGGGATGAAACATAAAACTTCCAAAAAAAATAGTGTCATATACCCAATGATCAAACTTACCTTGATTTTACATTAATTGATCTTATAACAACTAGTAGATTAAGGATTTTTATTCTTTTGTTTTAATAAATTCTAAATAAATCTAATAAAATTCCTAAAATCCAAATCAAATCTCAATAAACTCTAATCAACCTTAATACAAACTTACAATCATTCAAAACTAAAATACAATCTTAAATTTCATTAAACCTAAACTAAACCCTAAATTAACCCATAAAACTTCCAAAAAGAATGTAATAAATCAAGATTAAAACCAAAAAAAATACAAATAACCCCTCTAACTAACCAAACTTAAACCCTTAATTAATGAAAAATAAAACCAATTTAATTTGATAGCAAATTAAAGCTTAATTTAGCTTTAAGTGAAATTTATTATTTAATTGATTTAATTAATAAATAATAATAAAAGACTCCAATAAATTCCCAAACACTTGGGAATCCCTCGTTAGGTCATTCCTGACCTTTGGAGCAGATTTTAAGAAGTTTGGAATCCATTTGGAGCAAAATCAAGGAAACCTTTCTAATTAAACAATTTTAAAAATTTAATAAATACCCAAAACTTCAAAAATTCATAACTAATTCAATAAAAATCCAAAATCAGTCAGACCCAATTGAATTCAATTCATAATAATGTCTAACATTTATTAAAAATATTAAATTTTCAGAAAATCATTAAATCTAAAAAGTCAACATATTGGTCAAACTTAGGTCAAAACTAAGTTAAAACTTCAAACTTTCATAATTAAATCCAGAAAAATCCAATTTCAGCAGACTTACCTTCTAACTGATCGTCTTAAGGCCTAATATTTTAATAAAATGCTAACTTTCTAGAAAACACCCTTAAATAAAATGTCAATTTTGGACGCCTTAATTAAATGATTAAAATAATCCAAAAATTCCTAAAAATTCAAAAATTGTTTTAAAACTCTAGAAAGGTCTAACTAACTCTTAAAACTAGCAATAAAACACTTATAAATAAACTCCATTAACTTTCACACATTAATCAAATTTAAGCTACTTAATTATACCGGGTACCACTAGGAAACCCAGGCCTACGAGGCTATTAGCTTAGCCCTAAGGAAGGTGAAATAAACTTCACGGCCTCAGTGAGAAACAAAGATGATATCCAACCAACAATTAAAAATCAATCTTGAAATTCAAATCAAATCATTAAATATTCAATAAATAATTCAAAATTCTAAATATTATAATAAAATTCATTAAAAATTAAATTAAATTCTAATTCATTTAAACTAAATTAATTTGACAATTTGATTGATTAAAATTCTTTTAATCAACCAAGTTTGATTATTAATTTAGATTAAAAGAATTAAAGCTTCTATGCCTAAAGTTTGATTTCTTTTGGAGGGCTTGGGGCATTTTGATTTAAACAAGCTTTTAATACACATAAATAACAAAAAGATCTCCTATGTGTTGTGCACAACTCCTTTTAGGAAGGCAATAATACATTTGGATTTGGAGATCTTCAAACCCTTAATAATATACCGACCTTATACGACATGCTAGATTTCTTTGGGAGGGCATCTGGTATTGCATTCATAAGAACCCTTTTCTCTTTCTAATAAAACTTTAAGGACCCTCAAAATGAATATCTATCTTCCATATAAGGTGCGTATTTATTTTGTAAGTCCTAGGACTTATAAATTGATAACTTCATGCACTTAGGGAGTTATCAATCTATAAGTTTTTTTAAACTAAATCAAATAACTCAACTTCTAAAATTGGAATAATTTAAAATTCAAATATATTTTACTTAAACTTTAATTAAATTCACATTTGTTCTATAATAAATAAACTCTAATAATTCATGTAATTCAAACAATAATCCCCATAGGACCAATCCGGGCCACACGTCCTCTTTCACACACTTAGATGCTTGCTAGGACAACCAACTTTAGCCTAGGCTAGGTCGGTGGTTTTGTTGTGGTTTGTTTGCAGGTGTCTTTCCTAAAGGGCACCCATATTTGTATGTTTACTTTTTTGTACTGCATAGCATGCATATCTACTTTTCTATCAGTGCACCAGAGAGCATAGTGAATGAAGTGAGGACCGTGTACTTTACTTTACTGTCTTTTCTTTCCTGCATTTATAACTATACACAATGCACTTATAACATGCATAACTACATAGCTGCTTCTACTTTCCTTTCTTTTACTTACCTGCATAGTAGAATGTACCTAGAGATTGATGTACTTGTAAAGAAAATGTAAAGCTTTTATTTTCTTAGATTCGTTGTACATAGATTGAGTCTGTCTAGTGTCTGGAGTCTATAAAAGAATTAAAAACAACTGCTTATACACATACAAATGAGGCTCCAAAAAGTAATATCCTCTCCCAGGGGGATGTTCCTTTTTGGAATTCCATACAAGACTCGAAGTCTGAAGACCGTAAGCAGTTATATTTAATTCTATTTTCTTATAGGTTTAGAACCCAGGTTTGCTATCGGTGGGACCTAACCACCTTTACTTTACTGTAAATTCTGGGATGTAACCGATAACTTCAGTATTAATAAAATCCACTATCTTTTATATACATTTGTCTCATGCATCATTAGCATACGAGTAGATTTTTTGTTTTTTTGTAAGCATATTCTATTGCATTTGATTTAGACTCTCTAGTCATTACTTGATTCCTAGGATAGAGCCAATCATAAAATCTTGCAATCATCGGTGAATTGTTGTAATTAGAATTATTAGCTGGTAGCCCACTCTAGGAAGGTGGTAAGTCCAGATTGTATACACTTCTCTCTGCAATTCTCCCTCTTAATCAACTCCAATTTCTTCCAAATTCAGTGTCAAAGTTTATAATCTAAAGCCTGAGTATGAAAATTTAAATTAGCCCAAATATTTAATTAAAATTATATATAATTTTGAAATTAGTTAAGTCTTCATTTAAATCGAGAGTATTATCTTAGGAGATGTAATTAACTATAGGGGCTTGCCCCAATAGGGACTCTAGATCCCATAATAATCTAAATCCTATCTTAGTTTCCTTTCTGAGATAGGGGAAAGATCTGTGATCCTAGTCCAAAGCTTTATCTATATTTTAAAATTTATTTTCATAATCAAAGGATAGATAGATAGTTGATCTGTTATCATAGGCAGGTCAAATATCTTCAATATTTGATAATGGAAATAAATTCACAATTCATTAGTCTAATCGGGTCGATAGGATAATATACTAGTCATTCATCAGGATGATTCATATATTTCCTATGTTGCACCTGGTTAGAAGAATGAATTGTCATTTTCTTTCTTTCAGATCAATAGAAGGATATTAGTCCGCTCTTCAGGGTGATATAATATCCGACTATGTGGATTTGGTTGAAAGAGAACACTAAAATATGAATAAAGCAAATCACATAAGAATTTATTTTATTAATTTATTTAAAATATAAAACTATTTTAAAAAATAAAGAATAATTTTAAAATTTTTATGTATTTTCTTTAAAAAATAAAGTATTTAAGTATTTTTCAAAAATAAAAAGTATCTTCTTAAATTTAAATGTTTTTAAAATTAAAAAATAAAATTTCATTTGAATTTATTAATATATCCTATCTTATTTATTTAATATAAAATATTAAATCATTTTCAACAAAATAAAATAATAATACCATAATATATTTTTAAATTTAAATTAAATTAGTTATAAATAAAAAATTTTAACCCTCTTTTTGAATTAGGAAACGAAATTTTATCTTTAATGAATTTTTTTTAGAAATTTGTTTTTCAACCACAGAGTTATAAACGAAAAACAGAAAAAAGTAAAATGCAGCGGAATAAAAATAACAACACGGAATTTATAGTGGTTCGATCAAACACGACATACATCCACTCCCTGGAGGCGCCCTCCGAGTATTGTACTAATACCAATAGTGTCTCTCCTTTTGCCGCACAGTAAGGCGGAGAAGCCTTCACAAATCTCTCTTCCACCACTACCCGATGTGGTAGAGAACCGTTATCCTTTTACATTATCCCCAGTGTTGGCAGAGAACCATCTATCCTTTCCCACTCTCCCCGTGTAGGTAGAGAACACTTCGTCCTTTCACAATCTCCTAGTATGGGCAGAGAACCCTCATGCTATTCACACTCTCCAAGTGTAAGCAGAGAAACTTCACGTTGTTCACACTCTCCAAGTGTAGGTAGAGAACCTTCACGCTGTTCACACTTTCCAAGTGTCGGTAGAGAACCGGATCCTTTGAACAATATTCTTACTAGAACCCTGAAAAATCAAGAGAAAAGAGTGAAGTAATCACAAATCACAAGAGGAGATTCTTACCTTTGAGTACTGAGTGAACCCTTCACGCTCTAGTAGTAAGAAATCTCTTCCAAACACTCTCTCATATTCTCTCCTTGACACTCCTTTCAATTGGCACGAAATTCAGTAAACAAAAGGATTAAGTGGCAGTTTAGTTTGAACCTTTTATACAAAAGACAAGAAAAATCTTCCAAAAACTGCAAATTTTCAAGTCATAATGCACTGGATCGTCCTGTACGATTTCACTTAAATGCGTTGAAAATAATCCAAATATATAAGGGTACGAAATGACTTCGTATACACAGATAATCCCGTACGAACTAGGTTCATCCCGAACGAACGATTATTTCATAGGTCAGTTTCCAAAATGCTGTGGAACATAGCCAAAAAGTTCTAAGTCGGTTCACTTTGTCCAGGGATGAAACTCAGGTTCGTCCAGACGAAATTCTTCCCGAGAAGAGTTCGTCCCGTGATGAAAACACCTCGTCATGGACAAAATTTCCTCCAAGGAGAATTCGTCCAGGGACAAATACACTTCATCCTGAACCAAAATTTTCCCGAGAACAATTCGTCTTGGAATAAATACACTTCGTCTCAGTCAAACAGGACTTAGAAAAATTTTCATGGCTCCTGTTCGTTCAATTGCTCTTCCGAGGAGAAAATAACTGAACTAATCGTCCCGTACGACCTAGGTTCGTCCCGTACGATCAGTACAATTTTTTTTGAAATTCTCCTTAAGTGTGTGTGTAATTATTCACTAAATTACAATCACTCCCTCTCAAACTCAAATCAAGATTACAAAATATCTCATACTGAATTTGATTTGGAGTTTTCGTAGTCTGGAGTTTAATTTTCCTGAAATATTAGTACACACAAGAGCAAAAACAACTATCCCAACAACTGTTAGGAGATAACTACACATAAAATAATAATATTTAAAATCATCAAAACTATACAAGTTGCAAGACCATAAAACATGCAAATAGCAACCCTCTCTTAACAATCTCCCCCTTTTTAATGATGGCAAAATAATTATTATTTGTTTGAATTTTAAATTCTAAAAATCTCCTAAATTCCCCCTGAATTAATGAATACGTTAAAATAAGGGGTCATTGAATACCATAATTTTTTGTTTTTAAAAAAATTAAAAAATTCAAAACACCCTAAACAAAAACAAAATAAAACATACCAAGCAATGAACAAAACACAAAACAACAAAAAAAAAACACAAAACAACAACAAACAAAACACAAAACAAAAACAGACAAAACCCAACGACACAATCTAAATAAACAGTAACAAATAATTATTTCTCCCCCTTTTTGACAATAGCAAAAAGTGAAGAAGAAAAAGACATGAAATGTAAGCAGACATATGAAAATCATTTGATAATTCAATCTTGAAAGTGATTGAAATAAGTTATGTAAATAAAATTAGAACATTAGGGAAATCCTAATAATTCACAGAATTTAAGAAGAGATATAATCTAGATAATAAAAAATATTTATCAAAAAAAATGTTTCAAATTAGACATTTAGAATAAGAAAATCATTGTAAAGAGGATGAAAAGAAAAATTGTATATTTTAAATTTCAATATATATGAATGAACACACGATCAATTTGAATTAAGAGATTAAAGGAGTCTGGAAAGAAATAACTATCACATGTGGTGCTTTGCGCATCTTTTTCAAATTTGAGACACACTTTTGTGCATCTTCATATTTATTGGGCTTATTTTGTGCTTCTTTTTCACATTGCGAACCATTGCGCATTCCTTTTGATTTTTATACATTTGTACATTTGTCAAGAGTAATTATATTATTTCCAAAATCGATAATAAAAAATTTTAAATTTTTCTAAGTTCATAAATATTGATTGATAAGTGAAATACAAAATAAAAAAAATATCACAATTACAATAATAAATTAATGTAGTCTAAATAAGAAACATAAAATTTGACCATCTTAATATTATCAAGTTATAAGCTAAACTTAAATTTAGAAAAATTAGATTTTCGAAAGAAGATAATTTTAACTTGCATTTTAAAAATTATAGCACTGATAAGAAAGAAAAATCCAAAGATTTCCATATTGTCAATCACACATTTCAGATACAAGATAAGTTCAAGACATGTTAACTTATATTGACATCAAACTAACGATATTACAATCAATGCACTGGATATCAATATAAACAACTAAAGAAAGAAAAAAGTACATAAAGCTTTAACAAAAAACATCTAAGGAGATACAACAAAACAACTACAGCGGTCACTCAGATGGACCCTGGTCTGGAGGAGGAGGTGGTGGTTGAGCATTGAAGAAGGTAAAGTAATTGCTTACCATAAGCATGTTACTATTCAGATCATTCATTTTCTCTCTCATGAATCCCATATCCTGATTGTACCGATTTTAAAATTGATCAAACCTTTGATCATAATGAGTCTCTAATTGTTCAAATCTTTGAACCAAATTTTAATAATTTGGTTCATTGGCAGGTACAACTTCGGATTCAGGATCCTCCTCAATATCACTGATGACATGGGCTTTGCTTGTGTCATCATTTTTGAAGATTGCTCTGAATGATCCATCATTTTAATAGAGCAACTCTTCAAACTCTTGATAAGGATGAGTCAAACCATACTTCTTGTCTAGAACATAGGCAACTAAATGTCCTAATGCAATATTCTTCTTTCTCTTATGATCAACATGACCTATCTCAGAATATCCATAAAGGTAGTCGAGAACTAACTGGGCTTCATCGATAGGTTCTTTAGTCATAATCAGAAAAGTCACCATAGAAAGTAGTGGAGTTATGTTGACTCTATCACCAGCTTTAGGAATGATTGATGTTCTAAGGACATGTTGGATGATACGTGCATTACGGACAAGACAAAATACTCTAGCCTGATGTTCATTCACATTATTCCCTCTAATCACACGGTTAATTTCAGACCACTCATAATCATGGGTATTTATCAAGTGGAGTGCTCTAGCCCCTTCAGTCCTTAAATTTAAAAAAGCACCTAAGTCATTCTTTGTGATTTCAACCCAATGTTTAAAGACGTAGGAACGGACTGCAAAATAGTCAGAACTAAAGGACATATTGGCAAGGAAGTAATGAAAGATCTCTTTGTTGTAGAGGAAGACAAGGGTAAGGATAAAGCCAAATTGAGTCGAGGAAAACAAGTTCATTGCCTGAAAAGTAAGATTCTCTTGAATCAGGATTCTGGAAGATGTGATTTTGGCAGAGACAAATCGAGGAAAAGATTCCTCATTTGTCTTGGATATGAAGTTTTCAGAGGCATTCCTATGAGGTTTCTTCGCTACCACTATTTGTCTCTTGCTGGAACTAGAACTTGCCATTTGGAAAGGAAGGATCTAAGGTACGAAAAGTGATTGAAAGTGATGTTCTGAGTGTGACAGTTAAGTTCAAAAGCCATCCAATTTATTGAGAAATGACATGTTTGTATCAGACGAAAAAGGTTCATCCCGTATGAATTTTTTATTCGTCCCATATAAAAAATTTTCATACACACGAATCAATGAGTCAAAATGAAACGGCTTTTCGTAATCAACACAGCTTACGATGCGTCCTTTCATATAGACTTTTGACCTGATCGATCGTACAGACGAACACATGTTCGTCCTGGGATGATCAACACTTATAATCATTTTAATGGCAGTTAAATTCATCCCCCACACCAAACCGACATGTGTTCGTCCGGACAAAATTATATTAAAAACTACCTTATCCATTCAACTGTTTCATTCATTTGTCCCGTCATTTGAAAAAGAATTCATCCCGGATTATCGTGATGATCGTACAGACGAAGTGACTTTTTAAAAACTAAAAAACTGCATGCCAATGGTTCAAAATCCCACAGTTTGACACATTACACAAATCGTCCCGTAAAAAAGCTTTTCAACTCGAACGATCGACATAAAAAAAATTTTAAAATGAACACTCAATCAAAACTAAAACACAAAATACACTAAAAAATAAACAATAATAAAAAACACAAAACATAAAAAACTTACACAAAAACTAGAAATCACATATCAATGTTGCAGAAAACATTTTTATTCAAGCATTCAAAACAATCACACCAAGCCTTGTTCTTAATGAACTGAAAGTATCAAAGGCTAAATGTTTTATAAAAATGTCTGCAAGTTAATTTTTCAGTAGAAATATGAGTGAGTTTAATTTCTCATTTGGACACATGATCCCTTATGAAATGATGCTTTATGTCTATATGTTTGGTTCTTGAATGTTGAATATGATTTTTAGAGATATAAATAACACTAGTGTTATCACAATAAATTGGAATAATGTCTATAGTTAATCATAAATCAATCAACTGTTGTTTCAACGAAAGTACTTGTGTCACACAACTTCTTAACGCAATGTATTCAGCTTTTACAGTAGATAGAGCTACTAAATTTTGTTTTCTACTGGACCAAGAGACTAAAGAATTTCCAATAAATTGACATGTTCCAACCTACAAAGTCAGAATCTGAATATCCAATAATTTTAAATGAAGAGCTAAACATATGATATCAAATTCCTAAATTCTGAGTTCTTAATAGATATCTCAAAATCCTTTTCACTGCTCTCAAATGTGATTCTTTTAGATCTGATTGAAATCTAGCACACAAGCAAACATTAAACTTGATATCGGGTCGGCTAGTTGTCAAGTAAAGTAAAGATCTAATTATTCCTCAAAATTTCTTTTGATCAATAGATTTTCCCTTAGGGTCCTTATCCAACTGAACTAAAGAACTCATAGGTGTACTAACAGGTTTAGCATTGTCCATCTCATACTTTTTGAGGATATCCTTAACGTATTTAGACTGACTAAGAAATATATCCTCCTTAATTTGCTTAATGCTAAAGTCTAGAAAGTAACTTAAATCTCCCATCAGACTCATCTCAAATTCACTACTCTTTATTTTAGAAAAGTTATCACAAAGATTTTTATTTGAAGATCAAAAGATGATGTCATCCACATAAATTGGTACAATGAGTATATCCTTTCCAACTTTCTTCAAAAAGAGGGTTGTATCCACACTTCCTTTTTTAAATGATCTTTCAAGTTGGAAGGTGCTCAACCTTTCATACCATGCCTTAGGTGCCTATTTTAAACCATATAATGCCTTTTTCAATTTAAACACATGATTTGGGTACTTAGAATTTTCAAAACCTGGAGGTTGTTCTACAAAAACTTCCACTTGAATTATCCCATTCAAAAAGGTATTTTCACATCCATTTGGTATAATTTAAATCCTCTAAATATACCTCTTAGCTACCAATCTAGCCTTATTTCTAATGACTACTCCTGAGTCATTCATTTTGTTCTTAAGCACCCACTTAGTTCCAACAACACTTTAATTCTTTGGCCTTGCAATTAATTCCCAAACTTGGTTCCTTACAAATTGATTTAATTCTTCTTGCATAGCCAAAATCCAAAATTCATCCAAAATTGATTGATCAATATTAGTTGGTTCTATGGTTGAAATGAAGGTAGAATGATTAACTTCTTTGTTTAATCCAAGTCTAATCCTTACACCCTCACTAGGTTCACCAATTATAAACTCCTTTGGGTGATTTTTAGAAAATCTCAAATCTTTAGGCAAAGGGTTTTCTATCTCCAAATTTTCTTCCACATTTTCTTCTAAATTTAATCTTTCAATCTTTTAGGAGTTTTCCTCAATCTCATCATCTATAATATTTGGATCTTCCAAATTTCTAGATTCATCAAATATAATATGTGGGATCTCCTCTATTGACCTTAGTTTTGCCCAAACTTGAGCCTAATGGCTTGAGTTGACCAAGTCAATTGTTGACTTGGTCAACCCAAGCCTTAATGGATCAATTTTGACCCATTAGGCCCATTAAGAGCCCAAATCAAAATCAAATCCAAATCAATCATCCCATGACCTAATACCTCATCCCCCTTGACTCACTTGACTGATTTGAGCAAGTAAAATGTTGACTTGGTCAAACCAAGCCTTAAATAGGTTAAATTAACCTATTTAAAACCAATTAAGGGCCCATTAATGAAAATTAAAGCCAATAAACATTTTAAAATTCATACCACGACCAAATCTGATGAATTTTCCTCCCAATCACCTCTGGATTGAATCTTGGTCGTCCCTTTTGGATCCATGCATTTAAATACCAAAAATTAGATCGTTTGAAGGAACTTTTTTGCTCTCTTTCCATCTCCAAGTCCCCTCAAGCTCTGAAATTTTGTGTGAGAGTCCTTGGAGTGTTTCCCGACCTTCCCCTACTCGAATCCAACCAGCCCGAGCCGCCACCGGTGAGATCTCGGCGAACCCAAGGCCTAGGATGTTCAAGGCTTTGATCCATCCAATCGGAAGCTTGTTTGATTGTGGTTTTAAGAGGAGAATTATTCGTGGATGATCCACAAGTTCAACAGGCCCAAGAACGCAAAAATTCAATGGTTAGATCTATCAAAAACCCTTAGAATAAGTCACAACACATAGGGTAAAATAACTTTATGAAAAGCTACTTTTAAGAAAAAAACACTTTCCCATGAATGCTCTTCATGTGTAGAGCATACGTTTCAAATTTCATCATGTTTGGTTGAGTATTTTGAGAGAACGAAGCAAAATACCCCTTAGGGTTTCGGTCCGGTCTCACCCATGTGAGGATCAGATCTGGGACCGTTGAATCCGTGATCAACGGTCCCGATCGTGCTATCTAAACCCTTAAATCTGCCCGTGTTTCGCTCGGTTGCTGAATTGAGCCATTCAGCTCGATCATGGTCGTCCGTTCGGGATGGCGGGAGATCGGACGGCGCATAGGCCGTCCTACATGGATAAGTGACACTGATTGCGGCAATCATTGGCGGCGGCCCCAATGATTGGCACGGACTGCGGGGCCAACCCAGTTTCGCCACTTGTCGTGCTAAGGATTTATCTGAGAATTCTTTTTTTAATGTTTTTTTAAACTATTATACTTAGAAAATTCATAATAAATTCATTTTGAGCCCAAAAAATACGTGCAATACCTTGTTTTGTTTGTATTCTCGGTCTCTTTAATTTAAAATTATTTTTAATTAAAAATTATGTTATTTTTAGATATTGTTAAAATAGTGATTATTTATTATTCTATTATTATCTTAATGAATTTTATTTTAATTATTATTAATATTAATCATTATTATTTTAAACATTTTTTTCACTGTTTTTGTGTTATCATAATTATGTTTTATTGTTATTGTTATTATTATTGTTATTATTATTATTATTATTATTATTATTATTATTATTATTATTATTATTATTATTATTATTTTACTTATTTTGATTATTATGTTATTATTATTATTATAAATTCAAATTACTTTAATTATTCTTATTATTAGTATTATTTTAATGGTAAATTTTAGATATTCTAAACTAGTATTTTATTTTACTTTGAATGATTATTTTTAATATACATTATTTTAAATTATTTTAAAATGTCCTTTTTAATCATTTAAAACTTCCAAAAATCATATCTTTTTCATTTTAAATCGGATTTCGGCGTGCGAACCCTAGTTCTTTTTAGAAAAATGTGAACTTTATTTTAAATTTTTTTTTAGTATCCCATGTTAGATGTCTGGATAGATTTTTATTTGGATTGGATTATTTGGATATTTTAATATTATTTATACAATTATTATAATAATTATTTTTAAATTAAAAATTCTTTTCAAATTGTTTTGAAACCTCGATTTGGTGGTCAGTGGGTCTCCCATATGTTTACTTACTATAACTTGACTTATTTTTAATTATCTTAATTTTCAAAATTTATATATATTTAAGTATTTTAAATTTACTTTAAAATTACCTATATATTAAATCTCCTAATTTCAGGAGACTCACTACTCATGAAATTTTAAACATAGGGTCTATGCATGAAGAGCCATCATGGGGGAGGTGGATTAGTGGAAGGTTGAGTCTCAATCATTCTCTAATCCCTTCTTTATGTGTCTTTACTTTCTTGTTATTCGTAGTTTGCATGTGTAGGTTGCACCAACACTTTGTTTAGGCTCTCCTAGATCTAAGGATATGATGTATTTATTATTTTTATGTGTTATCATTCATTATTACCTTGAGGGTTAGTATGAACTTCATTTAAACCCATATAACGTAGTGACACCTTAAGGACAAAAATTAAGGACCTGTCTAGCAAACTTAGTAGTTTTCTAGGAGCTAGGGTAGATCACTGACTGACATGAAAACTTTCACATTTAACTAAGAGACATCTTAAACATTTTAGAATTTTCTAGGAATTTTTAGGGCTTGTTAGACCCCTTAATCAACGAACTCTAATTAACCTCCTAATTAAGGCCACAAGACCTTCTAAAAATTACAAAAAATACATTTTAGGTCATACAATTACCTATAATAGCTTGATTTGTTCAGAATCTGAGACCCTTAATTAGCTCGAACTCGAGTTTGGTTAGTGACTCAAGCTTGACTCGTTTAGATAATATCAAGCTCGAGCTTTGTTTGGAAAGCTCATGCTCAATTCGTTTAATTGGCTTGATTCTTTAATTGTAAACCAATATTTTCATTTTTTTTAGAATTTTTATTTTTAATTCTGAATCAAAATTTGATTTCAATTATGATAAATAACTTAACTAGTCATAAAATATTCACAACTTCAACTTTTAATTTCCTTAAAAAAAATTTAAGTTGTAGAAGAAATTAATATATAGTGAGCAATCATCTTTCTTTGAAAATTTTTCTTTAAAATTTTGATCAATATCAAGTGCAATTTTATGCAATTTAGTACAATAAAATTTTGATCAATATCAAAATAGATCATTTATATCAATGTTAAACCAAATTGTATATCATCACCTGATGTAGGACTACGATGCTTGTAATGAATTTATTAAGAGCTTGCATAACTTATTGATTAGAGAAATAACAAATAGAACTATTAGCAAATAAAACTATGAATTAAAATGTAAGAGCAGTAACTTTCCTTTAGGCTAAGTTTCATATCAAGCTATTTGAATCATTAAAATAATGTAGGAAAATAAAATCATGCAAAGTAGTAGCTTTCAAAAGAAATCCCTAATCTAACAATAAGATTAGAAAATAATGAAGTGCACTCAATTCCCTACATTTACTAAGCTCAGCAGAATCGGGCAAACACGTCCTTCATGACTACAATCAAATCACAAGAATGGATTAGACTTAAGAAATATGAGAAAAGGAAAATTAGAAAACCTTCGTCAAAGATCGATTGCAATCCTCCACTCGACGATCTCAAGTTGCTCTTCAATAGCTTCAACCAAGGTGTCCAAGATGCGTTTTATGTAGTCCTCAACCGTATGGTCGATCCTCAGATTGACGTTGAATAGAGAATGTGCACGAAGTCGTGTTCGTTGAAGGCAAGTCCGTAGTCAGTGTCGGGATCGGTCATTCATGAATGTTAGATGACGATTTCTTCCGAAGATTGCTAGTAATCTTGAACTCCGTTAAAGAGACAGAAGTTTTTCTTCAACTTGAAGTGGGGTTACAAGGTGTAGTCGACCAAGGGATGGAGGCTTAGGGAGAAGTGGATGGAGGGAGTTAGAATTCGTAACCTCCTAAATATTCTCTTATTTGAGAATAATCAAAGAAAGAGAGAAAGGCAAGAGGGGAAGGTGATTAGACCTAAGCTTATTTCCCAGAGGTTAACCAAGAGGGGGGTGAATTGGTATTTAAAAAAAATTAATTAACCATCGAACCGATAAAAATTTTAGTGAATTTTTATAGAAATCATTTTTCAACCACAATATTAAGATAGAAAACATAAAAGTAAAGATGTAGAGGAAAATAAAAGACACAAAATTTATAGTGGTTCTGTCAAACACGACCTACATCCACTCCTCGGAGCCACCCTTAGAGTATTGCACTAATACCAATAGTGTCTCTCCTTTTTCCCCCACAGCAAGGCGGAGAAGCCTTCACAAATCTCTCTTCCACCACTACTCGGTGCGGCAGATAACCGTCGTCCTTTTACACCCTCTAAGTGTTGGCAGAGAACCGTTGTCCTTTTACACTCTCCAAGTGTTAGCAGAGAACCGTCATCCTTTTAAACCCTCCAAGTGTAGGCAGAGTACCTTCCCGCTATTCACACTTTTTAAGTGTTGGCAGAGAACCTTCACGCTGTTCACACTCTCCAAGTGTAGGTAGAGAACCTTCACATTGTTCACACTCCTCAAGTGTAGGCAGAGAACCTTCACGTTGTTCACACTCTCCAAGTGTCGGTAGATAACCGGATCTTCTTGAATGATCTTCTTACAAGAACTCTAGAAGGAGAAGAGAAAAGAGTGAAATAATCATAATTTACAAAGTGGAGATCCTTACCTTTGAGTACCAAGTGAATCCTTCACGCTCCAATGATAAGAACTCTCCTCCAAACACTCTCTCTCAGTCTCTCCTTCACTCTCATTTCAGTAAACAAGAAGTCGAATGACCAAAAAAATTAAGAGGCAGTTTACAAAGCACCTTTTATATGAGAGACACAAAAAACCGTCCAAAAACTGCTCATTTTCAATTATGTGCGCACATGATCGTCCCATACGATCGATATTTTGTCCATACAAACAGTGTAAAATTGTTGCATATGATTTCTTATATGCATTGGGACGAGGTGACTTTGTACACGATCATCGTCCCGTTTGAACTAAGCTCGTCCGATACGAACAGTTATTTTAAAGCCACCTTAAAAAATAACTACACACGGTCCATACGACACGAGAACAGAGATCATCGTCCTAGGAAGAATAATAAATTTCGTCTGGACAATCAAATCAAAGTGAGATTCCAAAGGAGATCATCCTAGGACGAACATTAAATTTTGTCTGGACAATCAGTTCAAACTGAGATTCTGGAGGAGATCGTCATGAGACGAACATTAAATTTCATCTAGACGATCAGTTCAAATTGAGATTCCAGAGGAGATCATCTTGGGATGAACATTAAATTTCATTTGGATGAACAGTTCAAAGTGAGATTTCAGAGGATATCATCTTGGGATGAAAATTAAATTTCATCTGGACGATTAGGACTTAGAAAAATTTCTCACTTTTTCTGTTCGTTCCATTGCTCTCCGAGGGGTATAACTGATCTGATCGTCCCGTATGATCAGAAGAAAAAATTTAACTTTTTAAAGATCTCCCTCAGTATGTGTGTGCTAGTTTGCTCAATTACAATCACACACTCTCAGACTCAATAAAGTGAAAAATACAAACTTCAAAATATAAAGAATAATATGCTGAATTTGATTTAAAGTCCTCAGTAGTCTTGAGCATGATTATCTTAAAATTTTAGTCAACACAAGAGCAAATACATTTCTTCCAAAAAGTGTTAGGAGAAAAAATGATAATTAAAATAATAATATTTGGAATCATCAAAACTATACAAGTTGCAAGAGTGTAAAATATGCAAATAGCAACTGTATTAATAATCTCCCCCGTTTTGATGATGACAAAATAATTATTGTTTATATAATTTTCAAACTTTCAAGCATCTCCTAAACTCCCTCTGAATTAATAAGCATGTGAGAATAAAGGGTATATGAATCATAAGAAATTTGTTTTTCAAAATTTTCAAGTTTTTGAACATAACAATCAAAATAAATGAGAAAAACTATACAAACACATAATGCTACGGTCTACAATAAACTTACGATAAGAAACAAAAACAAAAACCAAAACAAACAATACAAATAAAAACAAACAAAACTTACGATAAAACAAACAAATAATATTTCTCCACCTTTATTTCAACAGCAAAAAGAGAGGAAGAAAAATATCAAAAAAAGCAAAAAAGTAAGAAGTTATATGATTTTCCTTTGATAATTAATCTTTAAAAGTGATTGAAATAAATTTACAAATAAAATTAAAAACATTAGGCAAATAAAATGATTCATATGATTTAAGAAGAGATATAACATCGATAATAAAAAGAAATTATCAAAAACATGAGTCAATTTAGACATTTGGATAAAGAATATCATTGCACAAAGGATGAATATGAAATTTATATATTTCAAATTTCAATACTAAATAAAATCGTACGGAAGATTAATTTGAATTAAAATATTGAAAGATTAAGGGAAATTTTTTTAACAAAATACAACTTGTGGTGCTTTGTACATCTTTTCATTATTTGTGGCACTTTTTGTGCATCTTTTATAGGTGAGCTAATTTTGTGCCTCTTTTTCACATTGCGAGCTTTTGCACATTCTTTTGATTTTTGTATACTTGTACATTTTCAAGAGTATTCTCAATCTTTCCAAAATCAACAATATTAAATTTCAAACTTCTCTAAGTACAATAATACTTACATTAAAGATAGAAATACTAAATAAGAAAACATCACAATTACAATAATAATATGAAAATTTAAATTAGTCTAGCAAGAGACATGAGATTGATATTCTTAATTTGATCAAGTTATAACTATAACTTAAATTTAGAAAAATTAGATTTTCTAATGAATTTAATTTTATTTTGTAGTTAAAGGTATAACACTTGTAAGATCAAAATTTAAATGGATTTTCATATAAACTACCACACATTTCAAAACATGAAAAGCAAAACAAGATAATTTTTATTGATAACATTTAAAAGATAATACATTCTAGAAGCAATGATATCAATACAAAAACATAAAAACAACTAATGAAAAATATAACAACAAGATCACATCTCATCATATAAAGAACTACAAAGATCACTTAGAGGGATCCTGATCTGGAGGAGGAGGTGGCTGGTTGAAGAAGTAAAAATAGCTACTCATGATAGTCATATTTGAACTAATTCCATCAACTTGCTCTCTCAGCCACCCCATATCATGTTGATATTGTACATACTGCTGTTGTAGGTGAGTTTCAATTTGATAAAAGCACTGATTAAAGTGAGTCTCAAGGCAGTCAAATCTGTGAACCAAATCTTGAACATTTGGTTCACCAGCAGTTGCGAGTCCTCCTTTTTTCTCTGAGACACTATTAATTACAGTTGGTTCTTTATTGAAGATTGCTCTGAAAGATCCATCATTGTAGTAAAGATGTTCTTCAAGATTTATGACAAGATGGATTAGGTCATATTTTTTCTCTAAAATGTAAGTCACAAGATGTCCTAAGGTAATATTCTTCTTTCTCTTGTGGGTGACATGGCCAATTTTATAGAGTCCATAAATATAATCAATGATTAGTTCGGCTTCATCTATAGGTTGGCCAGTCAATAAAAAAAGTCACAGTGGAAAGAAGATGAGTAATGTTTACTCGATCACCAGCTTTAGGTATAATGGAAGTACGAAGAACATGCTAAATGATACGGGCATTACGAATAAGAGAAGATACCTTAGGCTCATGGTCAGACGATCTAACACCTCTAATCACTTGATTTATAGCAGTCCAGTAAAAGTTTGAAGGAGAGGAGAATGTGTGAGCTATAATCCCTTGAGTTCTAAGATTTAAAAAAAAAAAACTCCTAAATCTTCCTTTGTGATTTCTACATTTTTCTTAAAAACATAGGATCAAATTGAAGAGTGGGCAGAATTAAAGGACATGTTGGCTAGAAAAATAGTGAAAGATTTCTTTATTGTATAGGTGGATCAGGGTGAGAATGAGTCCAAACTGAGTGGGAGAAAAAAGGTGCATTAACTTAAAGGTTAATTGCTCCAGAAGGACTCTAGAAGTGTGATCTTAGCAGAAGCAAATCGAGCAAATGACTCTTCATTTGCTTTGGTCAGAAAATTCTCACTAAAATTCTTGGGTGGTCCTCTAGCCAGAACCTTCTGTCTCTTGCTTGAACTTGCCATTGAGAAGATCTAAGGGAAAAATGCTTTGAAAGGAGTTTTTGAAGTGATGAAATATGAGTTTAAAGCCTTTCAATTTAAAGAAAATGAGATTTTCATACAGACGAAAGGATATTCGTCCCGTACAAATTTTGGTTCGTATGTACGAACAAAATTTTGTACAGACGAACGATTCAGTCCAAAAAAGAAATGACTTTTCGTCCAAACACAACTTATGAGGCATCCTTTCTTATAGACTTTTGACAAATATGATCGTACAGACGAACAGTTGTTCGTCCGGGATGATCAAACATTAAAGATCATTTTATGGCAGTTGAAACCGTCCCCCACTCCGAAATGACACGTGTTCGTATGGACAAACCAAAGGGTTCGTACGTATGATCAGAATAATTAATTTAATCATATTTGTATAACTGCTTTCATGCGTACATACGATTGAATGCATATCGTCCGGACGATCGTACAGACGAACAGTGAAATGAAAACTAAAAAACCGTATGCAAACCATTTAAAACTGACAGAAAAAATTCTACATAATTCGTCCCATACGAAATTAATTTCGTACAGACGATTTTCACTCAAAATAATAAATCTAGATATGAGAAGTCACAAAAATAAAAATACACAAAAACATCTCAAAAATTAAAAACACAAAATAAAAATATACAAACTAATTTCTAAAACAAAACACAAACACAAACAATCAAGGTGAAGAAAAACACACAATCAAACAACACATAATACACTTAACATAAAAACACATATCAATATTGCAGAATCATTTCAATTAAGCATTCAAATCAATCACACCAAGCATTATTCTTAAAGTACTAAAAGTATCAAAGGCTAGTGATTTTGTAAAAATGTCTGCAAGTTGAGTTTTTGTTTTAACATAAATGAGTTCAATTTCTCCCTTGAATACATGATCCCTAATGAAATGATGCCTGATGTCTATGTGTTTGATTCTTGAATATTAAATAAGATATTTAGAAATACTAATAGCATTAGTGTTATCACAATAAATGGGAATAGTGCCTATAGATAATCCTAAATCAATCAACTATTCTTTCAACCAAAGTACTTGTGCCACACAACTTCCTAATGCAATTTATTCATCTTCTGCAGTAGATAGGGCTACGAAATTTTATTTTCTATTGGATCAAGACACTAAAGAATTTCCAATGAATTGATATGTTCCAGAAGTACTCTTTCTATCAATCCTATAACCTGCAAAGTTAGAATCTGAATAACCAATTATTTCAAATGAAGAGTCAAACTTAGGATACTAAATACCTAAGTTCTGAGTTCCCAACAAATATCTCAAAATCCTTTTCATTGATGTCAAATGTGATTCTTTTGGATCTAATTAAAATATAGCACATAAATAAATACTGAACATGATATCTGGTCGGCTAGCTGTCAAGTAAATTAGAGATACAATTATCCCTCTAAATTTCTTTTGATTAATAAATTTTCCCTTAGAGTCCTTATCTAACTGTACTGAGGAACTCATGGGTGTACTAATAGCTTTAGCATTATCTATTTCATACTTTTTGAGGATGTCCTTGATATATTTTAACTGACTAAGAAATTACACTCCTCAATTTGCTTAATGCTAAAGCCAAAAAAGTAACTCAAATCACCCATGAAACTCATTTCAAATTCACTACTCATTATTTTAGAAAAATAATCACAAAGATTTTTATTTGAAGATCCAAAAATGATATCATCAACATAAATTTGTACAATGAGTATATCCTCTCCCAATTTCTTTAAAAATGAAGTTGTATCCACACTCCCTTTTTCAAATGACCTCTCAAGTAGGAATGTGCTCAACCTCTCATACTAAGCCCTAGGTGCCTGTTTCAATTCATATATTGCCTTTTTAAATTTAAAAATATGATTTGAGTGTTTAGAATTTTCAAAACCTGGAGATTGTTCTACAAAAACTTCCTCTTGAATTACCCCATTTAAAAAGACACTTTTAACATCCATTTGAAATAATTTAAATCCTTTAAAATAGGCAAAGCCTAACAAAACCCTAATTGCTTCAAGTCTAGCTAAAGGGGCAAAAGTCTCCTCAAAATCAATTCATTCAATCTGATTATATCCCTTAGCCACCAATCTAGCCTTATTTCTAACGACTACTCCTGAGTCATTCATTTTGTTCCTGAACACCCACTTGGTTCCAACTACACTTTGATTCTTTGGCCTTGCAGTTAATTTCCTAACTTAATTTCTTACAAATTGATTCAACTCTTCTTGCATAGCCAAAATCCAAAACTCATTCGAAAGTGCTTGATCAATATTTGTAGGTTCTATGGTTGAAATAAAGGCTAAATAATTTACTTCTTTATTCAATCCATGCTTAGTTCTAACACCCTCACTAGGTTCATCAATAATCAATTCCTTTGGGTGATTCTTAGAAAATCTCAAATCTTTAGGCACATGATTTTCTATATCCAAATTTTCTTCGAAGTTAATTTTCTCAATCTTTGGGATTTATCCTCAATTTCATTCTCTTCAACAATTACCTTTTCTAAAATTCCTGACTCATCAAATACAACATGTGTGATCTCCTCAATTACCAAAGTTCTTTTATTGAATACTCTATAAGATTTTCCAACACTTGAGTACCCAACAAAAATGCCTTCATCTGATTTTGGATCAAATTTTTCTATGGCAGATTTTCATTGTTATAAATAAACACATTACATCCAAAAACATGCAAATGTGACAAATTAGGTGTTCTTCCCTTTAGCAACTCATAGGGTGTTTTATTTAATTTTGATCTTACATTCACCATACTCAGAACATAACATGTAGTGCTAACCACCTCAGCCCAAAAGTATTTAGGAAATGAGTATTCTGCCAACATGGCTCGAGCGGCTTCAATTAATGTTCTGTTCTTCCTTTCGACTACCCCATTCTGCTCAGGGGTTCTAGGTGCAGAAAAATTGTGATTAATCCCTTTCTCCTTACAAAAATTCTTAAATTTTTCATTCTCAAATTCTCCTTCATGATCACTTTGAATTGTTAAAATCTCACTACCTAGCTTTCTTTGAATCCAAGTCAAAAAGTTTATGAATTCCTCAAACAATTCACTCTTATGATATAGAAATCTAACTCATGTGAATCTTGAATAATCAACCACTATCACAAATCCGTATATCTTCCCTCCTAGACTTATAGCTCCAACGAGTCTAAAAAGATCTATATGCAAAATCTCCAATAGTTTATTAGTTCTACGATCCTTATTGGACTGAAAAGAGGACTTAACCTGTTTCCCTAATTGACATGCATCACAAAGGTGGTCCTTAGAGAAGTCTAGTTTTGGTATACCTCTCACTAAGTTCTTTTGGGTAATCCTCCCAAGGTTTTTCTTGCTAGAGTGACAAAGTCTCCTATGTCAAAACCATGACTCATCAGAAATAGTCTTTAAATAAAAAGCAGTAGGAGTTTTAATGCAATTCAAATCTAGTATATACATATTGTTTACCCTTAAACCATTTAAAACATTTGTACCATTTAGGCTTAATATGCAGTTTGTAGGAAAGAATTTCACATAATAACCTTTATCATAAAGCTGACTTATACTTAGAAGATTATGTTTTAAGCCTTCAACCAATAGTACATTTTCAATAAAAAAGCTTTTGAAATTTTCAATTATACCTGACCCGACCATTTTCCTAGTGGTATTATCTCTATGTGTTACCTTGCCTCCACTTCTAGCTTCTAGCGATATGAATTATTCAGTATCTCCAGCCATATGTATTGAGCATCCGCTGTCCAGGTATCATATGCTCTCACGAGACCTTGTGTGAGAGGGAACCTGCAAAATTATCAAACGTTAGACCTGAGAACCCAAACAAGTTTGGATTCACCTTTGTACAGATTATAAACAGATACATGCATGGTATGTCTAGGTTTATGCATCTTAAGTTTCCACACCAAATTAGATTTCTTCTTCAAAGTACATGTGTGAGCTATATGTCCAAGCAATCCACAATTATTACATTTGACTTTTGAAAATGGATTACTAAGTCTTCTACGATCAATCTATCCATTAAGGGATTGCATAAATTTAGGATACAAAATAAGATTAGTGAAATCTTCAAGTCTGGGGGGTATCCTATTATCCTCGAGAGCTTTTATCTTTAATTTATAAAATGAATTCATATATTCCAAAATTTGATTTGTATAATTAATTTGATACATTTTGTTTTCTGATTCATTCTTAAAATTTTTAAAATCTTTTTCAATTTATGCATAGGATGATTTTAAATTTTTATGATTTTTATTCAAGTCGTCATACTCATCAAGTAATTTTATGTGATTGTCATCAATTAAAGAATGATCTTTCCTAAGGATCTCATATTCTTTTTGCAATTCA